>JAOVVA010092613.1:0-12332 GCA_028565275.1 Leiocassis micropogon | reverse complement strand
ACATAATTTGACCATTAATTTTGTGACATTATAGGGGAAGCTGAGCTTCCCTTACAGTCTTAAAGAAATCGCCACTGCTGCACAAAGAGCCCTGACCTTAACCCCATCGAGCACTTTTTGGATGAACTGGAACAGAGATTGAGAGCCAGGTCTTCTCGTCCAACATCAATGGCTGACCTCATAATTGCTCTACTTAAGAATTAATGGGCCTTAATTCTCACAGAAACAATCCAAAATCTTGTGGACCGCCTTCCAGGAAGATTGGAAGCTGTTTTAGCTGCAAAGGTGGTTTATAGTATGGTATGGTGTGCAGGACTGGAAAGAGGGAGAAGCAGCTGCCTGCTAAAGCCCACATTTAAACCAATAAGCAATTTCATTATGTCAAACGTTGCCTCTTTAATGATTGCTTTTATGTCATTGCATCTGAACTGTCAGTGTTGTTTTGTTCTAAAATAACCTGACCTATAAAACTAACTAGCATCTAACACATGGCTAAACCTGGCCCAAATCCAAGTCTAACATTTACATTTAGGCATTTGGCAAGTCTAACCCCTGATCACTTCTTGGTGTATGGAACAATGGATTGTACACCCTACATAGTGGACTCGCTTTCCATTTTACACTATTTGGGATTCAACCCTGAAACCCCGGAAGTTTCTGATATTCTAAAGAGGAATAAGTGGAAATATAAAGTAAACCTTAAAATCCTTAAAAAGGCCTGTCTGCCACCTCCATGGTTTATTCTCATCACCTTTATCTTAAATAAAAAAATGCATATATTTGACTAGATTTGAGATATTTTCACTTAATAAGATATCACTTTTTGCAATGAATGTATATGTTGAAGGCGGCATGGTGGCTTAGTGGTCAGCACTGTCGCCTTGCTCTTCCAGGCTCTGGGTTCGTATGTTCTCCCCAGGCTTGGTGAGTTTCCCCTGGTTGCTCCAGTTTCCCCCCACAGTCCAGAGACATGCAGATTAGGATAATTGGTGTGTGTCTGTGTGTTTCTTGTGATGGATTGGCACCTGTCCAGGGTGTACCCCGCCTCGAGTCTCCAGGGATATTTTTAACATTTTTTCAACCAGCTATCTCTGATGAGTGATGTCTTTTTACCCCGTTAAAATTGCAAAGTGTTTAACAATCAGTTATGTGGGCACAACCTGGTGGCACAACAAGGGACACAAAAAACTTTGTGGTTTTAATGTTAATAGTTTTAATGTTATGGCTGGGTTTCCTGCTTTCCTTCCTGATGAAAGAGTTTATAGGTCTGAAACAGACACCTGTCACATTTAAGGCTTTTTTTGCCTAGTGGAGACAAGTCACCCTCAATTTACTGACAATAAACAGAGACTTCGGCTCTCCCGACATCAGTAAGCTTACTGAGGCTTGGTGGCCACACATCAAGCAATTTTTTTTATTATTATAATTCTTAAACTTAACCAATGTAACAATCTGAAAAAGACAGTTCTGGCCATGAGAGGAAGGCGCCAGAACACACATGGCATCAAAACCCATCATGCACAAGACATGGCAGGCCAAGAGTTTAAGGTTGTTGACCCAGACACCCAAAGGGGCCTTGTGGAGTCACACCCAGGTGGCACAAGGGGCACCACAATGTTAATGGTTTAAAAGTTATGGCTGATCAGAGTAGACAGGACAAATCATTTATGTCTGGGTCTGTTTGGTTGAAATCATTAGTTATGAAGTTACGAAGTTGTCTTCATAAGCAAATTCTTCAACACCTTATTACAAGGTTCAGTCTAACTTTGTTAGTTATAATCAATAACATACTCTATATGGTATCGTCCAATGTAGAGCACACCTCGTTATGGCTCCATTTACATAGTACTAGAACCATATTGTTTTTGCTTTATATTTAGTTTTCTCTATTTTTTAAAATGATTTACTAAAATTTATTATACAGATCAAAGTATAAGTCATATGTGATGTTTGTTCAGTGAGTAAACATATGCTAGCCCAGAGTACCAAATACCAGTCAATGTTGGCACAACACCTTCAATTTTTCAATAACATACTGCATATGGTTTCTTTTCCAATGTAGAGCACACCTAGTTAGGGCTCCATTCACATAGTACTGGAAGCTAATTGTTTTTGCTTTATATTTACTCATTCACTCACTCACTCATCGTTTATACCGCTTTATCCTGTATTCAGGGTTGCAGGGGGCCTAAAGCCTATCCTAGAAGACTTAGGGCACGAGGCAGGGTACATCCTGGAAAGGGTGCCAATCCATCGCAGGGCACACACTCACACACTTATTCAGCTTTATATTTTATATTTTCTCTCCTATTTTTTATTTCTTTACTCAAATGAATTACCCAGACCAAAGTGTAAGAGGTATGAGAAGTTTGGTCAGTGAGTTGTGCTCCTCACCCCTACCCAAGCAAGTGAGTTTCCCATATCTCAAAAACTACTACGTCCGACACTTGAACCTGATGATATAAACTGGCTGCTGAATTAGACAAATAACAGGAATTTCTTGACTAGTTGTGTTGGGTTAGCCAGAACTTAAAATCATATACAGGACATGGTGGTCATGTGGAAACGTCAGTGCCTGGTCATACAAAGTGGGTAGAGATAAGTTCATATAGCTTTTTTTCAGGATAACCAATAATGTTGAAAATTGGTATGCAGCATCTCTGGGATAATCAATAAGTAGACTTTGGAAATAAAAAGAAGAAATAGAACACATATCCAGCATTGACCAATCAGCTTTTAGCAGCAACTTGAAAGTGTAACACTTGAGTGATTATCAGGCACTGGGGGCTCAGTGGTAGGCATCTTGCCTGCCATGCAGAAAGTCAGATTTTCATTCCCAGCCACAGGATGCAGGATGTCTTTAGTGCTGGTCCCAAGTCTCAATACAATGGGAGGATGGTGTTAGGAAAGGCACCTGGTGTGAAACCTGTACAGGTTGGATGGACCCCTGTGGCGACCCATGGATGGGAGCCGATGAAAGACTTTTAAACCTTTGAGATATTGTCACAAAACTTTAGGGTAGGTTCATCTAGGGACCCACATGTAAAGTGGACTCATATTGGCCACTGGAAGCATTATGAGAATATATAGGCATATTAAAGCAGTGTGGATTATTGTAATGGTCTCCGCATTGGCCTTCCCAAGAAGACCATTAGACAGCTGCAGCTCATCCAGAACGCTGCTACTAGGATTCTGACTAGAACCAGAAAATCTGAGCACATCACACCAGTCCTCAGGTCCTTACACTGGCTTCCTGTAACATTTAGAATATATTTTAAAGTACTTTTACTTGTTTATAAATCACCCAATGGCATAGGACCCAAATACATTGCAGATATGCTCACTTAATATGAACCTAACAGACCGTTCAGATCATTAGGATAGAGTCAGTTAGAAATAGCAAGGGTTCACACAAAACAAGGGGAGTCCGCTTTTAGCTTTTATGCTGCCCGCAATTGGAACCAGCTTCCAGAAGAGATCAGATGTGCTAAAATATTAGTCACATTTAAATTAGAACAAGCTAGGGCCATAAACAATTCTGTGAACTACTCCTAGGTTTCTTCACAAAGTTGGTGTCAAATTTCTCTGATGAGTATGAAAAGCTATACTGTCTAATTATTATGAAAAAATAGCCTAAAAAAGTTTAGTCTCTTTATGGTTCTATGTAACATAAAGAGACAAAAACAAAAAGTGCATGGTCTCCGCAGATCATCGCTTTGTGGCAATTATGTTAGTACCTACTGTACGTTTAAAAAATCATCTGTTACTTCTCAAACTATCCTATGGCTATGTATGGTCATAGTATTGGTGCTGGAATGAGATGAACTCTTACAGGCCGCTTACCGTTATAAACCATGTTTGTCCCAAAATACCTACAGTACCAGTGAAAATCTATTAGTGTCCTTCCTTTAAACTCTCTCTCTCTCTATCTCGCTTCCATACACACAAAAAAGAGGACTTAGAAAAGAGAACTAAAAAGACTTACAGTAAAAATACAACAGTGAAGATGAGAATCTTACAGAGCCCCCTAGGGTTCATGTGGTAAAAACAAAACAAACAAAAAAACATGTGCACGGAATACTAAACCAAGTGTGCGAATTAATAAACCGTGTATGCAGATTACTAAAACTGAACATGCGGATTAACAAATCTTTATATAAATTAATAATACAACGCATGTTATGATAAGAAAATTCTCCATCTCTTCCATTCCAGCGATTAAAAAAAAAACATTAATAAAAAAATAAAAAATAAATAAAACATTTTTGACCAACAAAAAAGGACGCGAAAAACAGTTAATACAAAAAAAGGGGAGGGGGTGCTAGACGGTTCATGTAATTTTCAGTGATGTTGAATTGATGACAATATTATCAAGTTTTATCTAATTTTACTTATACATATGTGAAGGGAAAACTTTATATGAAAACAGAAAAGAGAGGTCTTTAGGGTTTTACATTTGTGGATGAAGACGTATAGAAGTAATAGAATGGCATTTACAGTACAAGGAAGTAAACTTCATCGTCAGGTAGCAACATATCAAATATAATATCATTTCGGGTGAAGGTTGGAAGGGCACATATTTTAGTTACCAACCAATCAGAAGAGAAATCACAAAAGATGAATAAGTATTTGTTAGTTTCTATATTATCCTGCAAAAGACACAATTATTGTAATCCACATTGAATCTTTTCCTTTAGAGCTCATTTGATAGATAGACATTTTTGAGAATTTTATATTGGATTTCTTTAGTTTTGGATGACACCAGAAATGTAAGATACTTAGTTCTAATTTTATAATTATCTCGTTTAGAGAAAATCAAATTTATCAAATTCCTGTTTGAGAAAGTCAGATGAACTATGTTAGTAGGGTGATAACGCAAAAGGTGGTTCATAAGATTTTGTTTTTGGAAATCTTTGCCATTACCATTTAGTAAAGAAAGAGTAGCTGATTGTGTTAACAGAATATTTCGTACTATTAAAGAAATGCTAGTGGAATAGCCTTCAAAACAGAAGCAAACTGTGATTTTGTGCAGTTCAAGTTGTATTTAATGCAAAATTTTTCATGTCTTAAAATAAAGCCATTATTATCTATCAAAAGAGTCACTGATCAAATCCATTCTTCAATAAATATTGAGTTTCTTCTGTGTAAAATATATCTATTATTCCATATAGGAGTTCTATTTGGTGTAAAGTTATGACTGTATATAAGTTTCTAAAATAAAAGTACATGTTGGTAAAATGTTGATCAATAACTCCAAAAATTTATATATCTCTTTGTGCCCACATACTGAGTTTTGACTTGCATTCTTCAATCCTCCTCCATACATTTAGGTTTTCACTGGCAATCATATTTTTTTGTAAAATAAATGCCAAGGTACCTGACAGATGATTTTAAAGGAATATTAAATACTTCAGGGAGGGCACAATCATCAATTCACATTTTTTAAGATTGAGTTTTCAACCAGAAGCTTTAGAGAAGATGTTTATATTTATATAATTGTCACGTTTCTTTTACTAACCGCTGTCATCTCCTCTTTTTTGCCACACTGTCATGTTTTCCTCCTTATGTGCTCATGTTTTCCTCTTGACTGTCATGTCTTTTCATACGCCCCAGCTGGCATCATCCATCCTTCTTCTTACTGGCAGGCGCAGGATTCTTCTTTGTGGAGAAAAAAGATAAGCACTGCATTAATTCTTGGGGGCTTAACAAAATCACAATTAAAAATCGTTATCCCCTTTCCCTCATGACCTCGGCTTTTGAAG
The DNA here is from genome assembly GCA_028565275.1 of Leiocassis micropogon. Classification (NCBI taxonomy): domain Eukaryota; kingdom Metazoa; phylum Chordata; class Actinopteri; order Siluriformes; family Bagridae; genus Leiocassis; species Leiocassis micropogon. The sequence continues at coordinate 6,570 of JAOVVA010092613.1, read as the reverse complement.
TATTGTAGGGAACGCGCATCTTTACTAAACTGGACCTTATGAATGCCCATCACCTCATCAGGAGAGAAGGTGACGAGTGGAAAACAGCATTTAACAATCCCACTGGTCACTACAAATATCTGGTGGTGCCTTTTCGGCTAACTAACGCACCTGCAGTTTTCCAAGGCCTAATAAATGATGTCTTAAGGGACTTTTTAAATGTGTTTGTGTTTGTCTACCTGGACGATGTTTTAATCTTCTCTCGCTCGCTCAATTAACACGTTACCCATGGTCGCTAGGCTTTACGGACGCTGCTAGAGAACAAACTTTTTGTCAAGGCAGAGAAGTGTGAGTTTCATCAGAAGTCAACTTCTTTTCTGGGGTTTGAGATATCACCCCTCATCTCAACGGTTCTCTCCGCCCCAGGATGCATCCTCTATTGAAAGCATCCTCCCGCCACAGTGCCTTGTGGTTGCTACCCAGCAGGAGATTGAAGGCCTGGTCAGACAGGCTCTGGAGCGAGAACCAGGCCCAAGTAATGTCCCTTCCAAAAGCCTATTTGTTCCAGCGTCAATTCGCCCACAGGTACTAGAATGAGGACACTGCTCCAGGCTGGCTTGTCAACCAGGAGGGGCCCACACCTTGTACCTGATCCAGCAATGCTTCTGGTGGGCGACTATGGAGGAGGACGTCCTAGGATTCGTGGCAGCATGCAAAACATGTTCAAGAAACAAGTCGACCAACCAACCTCCAGCAGGCCTCCTTAAACCACTCTCCATCCGTCACTGTCCTTGGACTCAAATCGCTACATGACTCCCAACTTCGGAGGGGAACTCCTGCATCATGACTGTCATCATCCTTGACTAGACTCCCCTTGGCTAAGAAGACTGCTGAACTGCTTATCCTCCACGTTTTTCGGCTCCATGGAATTCCTGTTGACATTATCTCCGACAGGGGACCCCAGTTTTCTGCACATATCTGGAAAGACCTCTGTAAACTCATCGGCACCGAACCTAGCCTGTCCTCTGGTATCACCCACATTCCAATGGCCAAATAAGGAGAACAAACCAGAAACTGGAGACCTTTTTGAGATGCATGATGTCATAGAAAATGACTTCAAGGAGTAGGATGCTCCCATGAGTAGAATCTTACTTACTGACTGACTTATTGGCTTTGAACTCTCACATTGGCTTATGATTACATTTCTGCTTGCCACCCTTTTGGGTTTATTCACCCCTGCCTGATTTACTGGCTTTTTGATATGTTGCACAGAGCAATTGTCTCTCAATTATTCCTCTGGGATTTCCCCCCGAAATACGGAAGTGTTCAACAGGCGGCACACCACACCCCCCTTACTTAGGACCGCCTCTGAGCCATGACCCCTTAGGCACTGTAAATCTGTATTTGGGTTAACCCTCCTCATCTCTGCCCCCGCCTGACAATAACATAGTGTTTTGGTAACTTGATCCAGATTTTGGAGAAAAACTGCTGTATTGTCAGCAAGCTGACTAATTATAATTTGCTCGTCAAATACAGTAAGTTTGCCCAAATCAGAGTTTTTTTTTTAGAAGTATAGCTAATAATTCCACTGCGACAAGAGTGATGGTGAAATAAGGCACCCTTGTTTTACACTTTATTTAATTTCAAACTGTCACGTTCGGGGTGTTACAGGCTGATATTATTACCGTGGGCACAAAGAGCAGGCATAAACGCAGGTAGTTTCCCAAACTAAACAGCTATTTATAGATGACCTAATGAGCTACCTCGGCTCAGGTGTGCACTTCCATCACCCGACCGAGGTGCCTTCTGGGAAACTGAGTCTGCAAACAAAAAGCACTATCGGTGGTCTCGGGCAACCTTCCCATTGTCCAGCGTCCCTTCACCCGATATGCGACACCGTCGAGTTGGCTCCTTCTGTAGACTGGGCGGCTGAGGCAGCACCGGATCGATGTTGTAGGCCGGGCGGCGGAGGCAGCGCTGTGTCGCTGTCGCATGTCGAGCAACCTATACAGCGCCAGGTTATCCTCCAAACTGGGCGGCCGATGCAGTACTGAGTTCTGCTCAGCCGTGCAGCGGTGGACGCTCAACGTTGAAGCCGGGTGGTGGACGCAGTGCTGGATCCTTCTTGTAGACCAGTCGGCTGAGGCAGCACCGGATCGATGTCGTAGGCCGGGGGGTGGGGGCAGCACTGTATTGCTCTTGAAAGTAGAGCCTCGAAGACAGCGCTGAGTTGTCCCCCAATCCGGGCGGCCGATGCAGTACTGGTTGGTCCTCAAAACCTGGCGGCGGATGCAGCACTGAGATGTAGAGGTTATGGGACCTCCTTGGATACGCTCCGAAGGAATGGCGCCTCTGATAGAGGCTTCTGGATGAGGTGGGGGTAAAGGTGGAACTTCCACTTGAGGCTCCCGGACGATGTTTGGGCCTCCACTTGAGGCTCCCGGAAGATGTTTGGGCCTCCACTTGAGGCTCACGGAAGATGTTTGGGCCTCCACTTGAGGCTCCTGGACGATGTTTGGGCCTCCACTTGAGGCTGACGGAAGATGTTTGGGCCTCCACTTGAGGCTCCCGGACGATGTTTGGGCCTCCACTTGAGGCTCCCGGACGATGTTTGGGCCTCCACTTGAGGCTCACGGAAGATGTTTGGGCCTCCACTTGAGGCTGACGGAAGATGTGGGACCTTCACAATTCTGCCGGGGGGCAAGCTGATTATCCCCTGTCAGCTCGCCCCAGCGTTAAAGTCCCAGCTCCCTCTGCTATGCCTTGGTAAGGTCGAGCATTCTGTCACGTTCGGGGTGTTAAAGGCTAATATTATTGCCATGGGCGCAAAGAGCAGGCATAAACACAGGGGGGCATTGCAAACAATGTCTTTTAATAATATTAACAAAATATAAATAATAAAGAACCAAAACAAACAAAAGAACAAACAACTCAAACAATACTCAAAGGCGTAAGGTGAAACACGGGCTCTATGGCAAGACACAGACTTAAGGACATATACAGGCTCTAATACCCGTTACACTAAACATAAGCCCTATGGCGAAACACAGGCTTAAGGACACCTACAAACACTAAGTAGGGAGCTAACACTGGAGACACACACAAAGAGACTATGGCTAGAGGCATGGCAATCAGTTGGCAGTTAGCTAAACATGATAATTGGCTAAACATAGCAATTAGCTCCACATGTCAATTAGCTAAACATGCTCATAACTAAATATGCACCTAGCCAAACACCTTAGCTAAACCTACCAACTAGCTAAACACACAGGGAAATATTGGATAATATTACAGAAATTTCTACCAAAACCATATAGCTCCAAAGTTTTAAAAATAAAAAGATGTTCTGAATCAAATGCTTTGTAGAAATCAAGAAACAGAATAACTCCATCATCCTCTATCAGGTCACTATAGTCAATTAAGTCCTGTATTAAACGTATATTGTTTAGAATTGAACAGCTTTTAATGAATCCAGACTGGGTTTTACTGATGATTTGTGAGAGCCCTCGTTTGAGGCGGTTGTTGAAAGTGTGGGCGAATATATTATAATCGTTGTTTAGTAGAGAAATTGGCTAAGATTTTACAGTCCTTTCCTGGTTTGAGAATAAGAATAATGGTTCCTTGTCTCAGACCAATAGGATGAATTTGGTTATCTATGGCCTCTTTGAAAATTTGAAACAAAATCTTCTTTTAAAAACCCCCAGAAACGAATGCAGAAAGTTTTTGTTAGACCATCTGGCCCCAGACTTTTGTCCATTTTTAAGCACATAGCAGCTTCATCAATTTCTTTCAGGGTTAAATCTGATTTACACATTTTTTTTTAAGTCTGTACTTATTTGTGGAATTAGGTGGGAGATTTTTTAAAAAAGGTTTTCTGCCTTGGGCTCTGGGAAAGTGGAGGAATATATTTTTTTTTGTAAAAGGTACTTATTTCCTTAGCTATTACTGTGGCTTCCAAACAATTTGTGCCAACTATGTTTAGTACTGTATATTAATTTGTTTTGTATTAACTTCTTTTTTCTAGTCTACAGAAATAAGCTGAGTTTCTTTCCTCCGTACTCAATCCATTTAGCCCTTGAACATACTGTATATACTGTAGGCACGTTTTGCTTTTTAAGATAGATATCATCTAACTTTGGTTAAAGTTAATAATTAAATTTTATCATTTTCTGAGAGATTTGGTTTGCTACATTTGTTTATTTCCTGAACAACTTTATTTTCTTCCTTATTTTATAATACATATGGATTCCGAGTAACCCGGTCTGCGAGCGCCCCGCAAGACATTTGTAATAAATTTTCACTTGAAACCAAGTATCATCAATACTTGCATGCATGCGCTTTTGATGCAGAGAGATTACAACTGAGCCAGTGGTTCTTTTCTCTCTCATGCTCTGGAATTGTGGGTAATCATCTCCTCAGTCTTAGTGTGCGTCTCTCACTCCTATAGTCAACATCTGTGCGCGGGTGTACTGTTTACTATAACAGTGTGACCACATGTGTGGCACTTTTATTTTGTGTTTGTATGTGTGTGTGTGTGTGTGTGTGTGTGTGAAAGTCGTCCTTTGCGCAAAGCAAAAGCAAGTGTCATTCATTAGAAAGGTTAAAGTTCCATTTTCTCTCTGTCAGACTGCACTGACTCTGTTAGTGTGTGTGTGTGCGCGCTTGAGTGTCATTAGAGAGTGTGCCCCCTTCCCTCCTCCTTTCGCCTTCACACACACACTCTAATGAAAAAACTGCTCTGTCGCAATTCTTTTCAAAAGTCAAGTGCACATTCATTTGTTTTATTTTTACTTTACAGCAGTGATTCTGTTCGTGTGTGCGTGCGCTCAAAGTAGTGTTTTCATTAGTGTGTGTGTGTGTGTGTGTGTGTGAAAGTCATCCCACACAGTATAAGAGAGGAGGGAGGGCTACTCTGTAAGACGAGAGGAGGGAGGGAGGGAGTCAAACACACACATACACAGCACGTGCGCGCACAAATACACACACACATACAGACCGCATGCACGCACAAACACACTAACAGAAACACTTATCTGTTGGGAATTATTTTTACTCTTTTCAAAGTTAAGGTTGCAGGTTAATTTGTTTTATTTTCACTTTATATTTTGTATTAATTATTTTTATTTATTTATTTTTTGGGGGTTGTGGAATGAATAATTAGAGTTTTTATTATTTCTTATGGGGGAAATTTGCTTTGATATATAAGTGTTTTGATATACAATCACACTTTCAGGACAAATTATGCTCGCAATCCAAGGTTTAACTGTACTTTTAGATTTTTACTAAAGCTTATGGAAAAGTTTCTTATTTCATATTTAATATATTCCCACTTTTCTTTAGAAAGATTTAGATCCTACTAGAGTAGGATTGAAATGGTGGGTTGAGAATTTTGTAAGAGATCTGTCTATCCATGAATCTATTACTGTGTTAAAATCACCTCCTATTATAATATTTTCAGAAGAGTATGTATTTTTAATGCTTTAACCTCATTTTCTATCTGAGATAATATTATCTTATTTTGCTTTTGACTATTATAACCATAAACATTCCCTAAGATTATAAACGAGTCATCTATCCGTAAAACACACAATATTTATCACTGTCAGTCTTATGTAGTATAATTTTCCCAGGTCAGTTGTAAAAGAGAAGGGCGACACCAGCTGAAATTGAGTAAACTTAAAAAAAAAGTTGAGTAAACTTAAAAAAGCTGTGCAACTTGTTACTTAACTTTTTACGTTAAGGCGGCCTATTTTTAAACACCGGAGAGAGAGAGATTCATCAACTAAACTGATGGTGCCATATGGTATAACTACAAACTGGGAACAATATCTTAATATTTATTAAACCCAACCTAAAACTTTTGACTCACTTTTAGTGTAATTAAAACTACTAATACACTCCAAACCCTAATGCTCAAAGTAGTTAAACATATTGAGTACTGTTAACTTAAATAATTACAATTAGTTTAAATTAATAGAGAAGTTTGATATTTTAAGCTACAGTATCTGTCAAAGTTCCACCAACTTAAAATTAGCGATTTTGTGTCTGACGTCATCAATGCACATGTAAACTGCCCACATTGATTTGTTTTGATCAAGATGGTGGATTGATCTGTCTTCGCATGATGCTGTAAGTATAATCTTCACAAATCTGGGCACCCTAAAGTTGTCAAATAATACTTAGTTGATTTGTAGCAGAGCACTGGTGGCTCAGTGGTAGGTGTTTCGCCTGCCATGCGAAAGGGCCGGGTTGGATTCCCAGCCACTGGATGAAGTGCCTGTACCAAAGCCCAGATAAAAATGGGATGGTTGTGTTCAGAATGGCATCTGGCATAAAAACTTGTGACAAACCGCTGTGGCAACCCATTGCCAGGAGCAGGCGAAAGACCAACAACAATTTATTTAATTCGCAACAACTAAAAAAATATATAGTATGAGTTAAGCTGGAGCATTCCATTATTCGCGTCTGTATGCATCCTCTGGGATTCATCAGGATTGGAACATTGGACTTACCTCAAGAAGAAAACTAGACTTCACTAGAACACCAGAAATCAACTGACCTGAATCACAGCTCTTAACAATAAATCTAATT
>JAOVVA010092582.1:0-12332 GCA_028565275.1 Leiocassis micropogon | reverse complement strand
TCGCGGTATCACGACCCTTTATATAAACACGCTGCCAGGTGCGGCTCATTCAGGCTGATTGCCTGACGGCGGCGTTGTCTGCGTCTTTGCCTGTTCACAGTTTATGCACGGCTCTGCCCCTCGTGCGAGCCACGTTGTTACATATATGTCCACAAATACTTTGACAGCATACACTTATCACTTATAAATAATTAAGCTTTCCCCCAAGCATGTTTATTATTCATTACTGCACCAATTTGATTTGGTGATGTAATGGCTGTCTTTTGGCAACTGTCATGTGAGAAGGCCTGGTTCGTCATCACAGTAGAATCAACGATGACTGAAACCATCATGGAAGCACCTGCTAACGTTACAGCTCTGGTAATACAGCTCTGGAAAAAAATAAGAGACCAGCAAAATAAGTTTTTATGTTTTTTTTTCTTACAGGTGCATGTACTGTATTAGTGAGATGAACAGTTTTATTTTTTTTTTTGTGAACTGCTGAAAAATTTTCTCCTAAATTCAAAATATAACTATTTAGAGTGTATATTTTAAGGAAATGACATCACAACACATCAAAATATTCCAATATCATGCAGTATTTGAAGAGCTTTAATAACTCAAATAAAACAAAATCTAAATATTTTTTAAACAAACTGTGTTTACATTTAGCTTTGGCTAAATAACATTAAGAAATCAGTATTTGGTGTAATAACCCTGATTTGCAATTATAGCGTTCATGCGTTTTGGCATGCTCTTCACCAGTTTTTTCACATTGCTATTGGGTAACTTTATACCACTTCTTTTGCAAAAAAGCAAACAGCTCAACTTTGCTTGATGTTTTGTGACCATCCATCATCTTCTTGATTACATTCCAGAATTTTTCTGGAGTAAATTGCAGTGGTCTCTTATTTTTTCCAGAGCTGTAGACACCGATGACCCCAACTACAGTGGTGAACTTTGTGTTGATAACAAAGATAATGTCACACACCTTATTGGCTCCCAGATGAGGTGCCTCTTATGCCTACCAAAAGTAACTGAAATCTTGGAATTCAAATATTCTCTCTTCAAAAAGGCTTAATTAAATTAATATTAATTTAGTGGAGCCACAACATGTAATTTAATGACCGTTAGTTAGTTAGTTAGTTAGTTAGTTAGTTAGTATCATTAATCTGTTCAGGTTTTTGGCTAATGTGATGGCCAAGCTGAGGGTGATGGTGGCAAGGAAAAAAATCCCTGAGATGACAATAGGAAGAAACCTGGACTCAATAGGGAAACCATCATCATTTGCATGATATCAGATTAATTTTCAGTCATGAAGTGTGTTGGACAGCTAGTAGTTAATTTTTCCTTAATATTTTAAAAGGTGACTTTAACTTCTATCAAAGTAATTTTATTTTATTTTAAGATACTTGTAATTTTACTCAAGTATCACTTACATGTACTTCATATAAGAAAAATTCTGAGTTTGGTACATAATGTTGTTTTTAACTCATGGTTTGGTAAAATTATAAACGTATAAACATGTACAAACACTTGCTTGTCTTTACTGCAATGTATTCAGTGTTTTTTTTTTAATGTGCTGCTTCATGGAAGGTTTAATAATTAAGTGGGAAATGATGCACACACCACCTCACCTCACCTCACAGCACTGTTTAATTGTGATGGGTGCATCTGATTTACTGTTTTACTGTTTTTTAAACCTCCCGAAAGCATGTTACACACATCTCAAAATGTCAGAGCACAGATTTAATCAGATCTCGTCTCACCGATCACAAATTCTGCTCTTGTCTTAAAGGTGCGACAACAACATCCCCGATTTTACATCTAGGCTGAGGTGCAATGATGGTGCATCATTAACATTATTATTATTATTATTACTATCATTATTATTATTATAATTATTATTTTTCATACTTGGGTATTTTCAGCCTTCGATACAACAGGTGGCAGTATGCACCACCGTTAAACACAAAGAGAGAGAAATGAGAAAGTCAATCTTCGTGCTATGCCTAATATTATTGATATTTCTGAAAAAAAGTCAAGAGCAATGCTGTTGTGTGCCTTCCAACTTTATCAGCTATGGCTATGTTGGTCAGATAATGAGATTGGCACATGCTACACACAGATTTTGAAGGGCACTGATGATGAAGCAGTGGTCAAATTCCATGTTCAGGTACGATTGACTTAGCCGAAAATGCTTGTGCTCTCACTGGTTAAAATGAAGCAGACTTCATTGTTTGAGAGTAGCGTTCTCAGTGTTTTGTATCGCAAAAAGATAATGTAAATAAACACCTTAAGACAACTTAGCAATCATGCCTAAGGGAAGAAAGGTATTTTGATTACATGCAGTTCTCACCTGAAAAAGCTAGAAAGCTTCCTTATTTAACTGCAGAATTTAACAATTTGGTTTGTACAACTTGATCTCTGTCTCCTCCCTAATTACTTCATCCCAAATTGCCTCTAAACCGTCCGTGTGTATTTTGATCTTTCAGACTACTAGTTAATGTGAGCGCGAGCTTTTACCAAGAAGATGATAGGATAATGACTCACCACACCACTCTGTTTACCGCCAAAGCTAGCTAGCTTCAAACACAAGGGTGAATCCCAAATCTCATGAACACTTGAACAAGAGCACTACTATATGTGTGGAACAAGGGGTTCTACACCCCACACTAGCCTTCTATTTTATGCTATTTGGGATTCAACCTTGGAAAAGTTAGTTAGGTAAGGCTTTTCTAAGAAGAAAAAAGTGGAGACATAAAGAGAAACTTACAAGATTGACAGGACTGTCTACCACCTCCAACGTCTCCTTGCCTTTTGGCTAAGTATTACCAGCAATAATTTTTATTTATTTATTTAATTTTTTGGGGGACTTTTCCCTGATTTTCACCCTAATTTAGTCATATCCAATTCCCACCCATCACTAGGGGGCTTCCACATCAAGGCCACTACTATCAGACTTTGAATTGAATTGCTCACTCAAGCACCGCTTGGGGTGGCATAACACACTTGGAGGACAGCGCTATCCGCTCCTTCCACTTGTTTGAGCTCACAGATGTCCATGATTGGCTGTAGAGCTTGTGATTGATGTGAGAATGCTAAGGGCCTCCCATCCCACCCTAAAACAGTTAAAAATGTAATCGTTATAGTGTGTTCTATTCAGAAAAAAACATAGCTCTACTGTTTACTCAGGTTTGCTTCTAAGGTGTCTAGGTATTGATGTCTATGGTGGAGACTGACCCATCAAAGCCGCAGAGACATCAAACATGTCTGTTGTGAGGTTTGAGACTAAATCACATACTTTTCACCCAGAAAACTGATATGTAATGATCTGCCAATTATCGCATTTCTGTTAGATTAAAATTGTTAAAAAATAACAAGCTATATATCAAGACTGTCCTAGGTGGTGAAATTAAATTCCTGCAGGTTGTTTATATAGTCACTGACTGTCTAAAAATAAAATAAAACCAGTGCCTCTTACTTTCTGGCAGCTGACCAAAAAGAAGAGAACACAATGTGCATTCAGCACATTGGTCAGCCCTGCTGCACACATGGGAGGGGCACGGTGCCTTAACTCACTGTGGCTGGCAGACATGGCAAGCTTACTTAACCCTTACGAGTGAAGAAGCAGAAGATCCCATGGCCACTGAATTTAAACCAGCCAAACTTGTGTCAGGTAAGGTTTTTGTACCTCATCCTGGTACAAAGAGAAAAACATCCTGGCAGGCATATCGGTCTTGATGGGAAGTGCTGTTACTCTAGCTTGCCCGTCGGTCATTCCAGTGAATGCATGGCTGTGCAATCCTCTCCTTACCACATGTATCCATAGAGATCGCTGGGAGCTGGACCCGCATCACATTAGAGGACCAGTGAAGAAAGCATTCCGTTACTGCTGGAGTGATGCCTACCCTGTCTGTTCTTCTCCTATCACTAGGGCGATATTCGCTCAGGCTGCTGGCAGAGAAGATGAAGAAGCAATTTCGCCGCCACCAGCATGGCATAAAATCTCAGCTGGCATGGATGGTTCAGACTCATGACAATGGCGCAGACACAGTCAAAGGGTGAGCAGATGTCTCTCTCTTATAAGGTTTTTCCTGTCTCAGCAGGTAACATGAGATGGTACATTTGTCCAATGGCAAAAACAAGATTAAAAGCATGTTTACAACACTGCTGGGGACAAGTGCAAGTAATAAACATAAGGATGGAGGTCATCCAGGCCAATGTCATACTTCCTTATCCATGGAGAGAAGGAGAGACCACATGGAGAGAAAAGGGGAACTGCGTGATCTCCTGGTGGGTCTCAATGGGAAGGTTGATGTCGTAATGCACCTTGCCCACTCCCACCCTGGTTATCTCGTGTGAAAAACACAATGTTGAAAATCAAGGATCACTTTCATTAAAAGGATTCAAAGCAGAAGTTAAAACTTTTTTGCTTCTGCTTTGTGTCCTGCAAAACTTTTGTCAGTGGTGTCCTGAATGTTAGAGGACAGCACCCAAGAAACCAGCCCCCTACCCCACTGTATGCTGTTTAAGTGCATCGAAATTGACCTGGCATGCTTCCAAACATCTTGTTTATGATAGACATGCCACCCACTACCCTGAAGCCACCCCACTTCGAAAAGCCACATCAAAGGACATTGCAAAAGAACTGGTATTACTCTTCAGCCACGTGGGTCTACCGACAGAGCTCCTCACTAACCAAGGTACTCCTTTCATGTCAAAACTATTGGCAGATATTTTTGGCTGTTGCAGATCAAGTAGATCTGCACGTGTATTTACCATCCTCAGGCCGATGACCTGGTGGAGCATATCAATAAGACACTTAAGATAACATGCTATGGTGGTTGATAGAAGCGGAGGTAGAGGTAGAACACTTCCAAGATTTAAAAATATATGCACACAAAATTTGTCTTTGATAGTTTGAATTAGTTTGTAAAATAATTGCCTGAAACAAAAGAGTCGATTTTGAGTTTCTTTCATGTCCCCATTTGTAAATCAGCCCAGTGACCTGTGGCTGAGTGTACTAGCGCACCGAGCAGAGAGCCAGCATCTATGTATGTTTGCTGAAAATAAATATTTTAATTCACAATGTAGGCTAGAATAAAAAGTACTAGACAGGCCAAGCCTGTTTCTAATCCTTTGTCCCCCAACATCCAAAGAACTGTCACACTGGTGCTACTGGAATTTAAGGTTAAAATTTAAACAGCAGTATAGTTCAATTCAATTCAATTCAATTTTATTTGTATAGCGCTTTTAGCAATTGTCATTGCCGCAAAGCAGCTTTACACAATCAAAAGAATTATTTAAGTTTGTATGAAATGTGAATGTATATGAATCAAAATGGTCAGTTTGTCCCTGTCCCTAGTTACAGTGTCATTAAACAGCATCACTGACAGAGTCAACATGACTGGCTGAGAGACTTTTTGCAGCAAATTAGGAAGCCGACAGTCCCATTCTGCAACCTCTCTCTTGCATCCTTTGCTTCTCCTTTCCCTGTTCCCTCTCCTTGGAAATAAGGGGTCCTCCATTTGAAACCAGTCCCCCTTTTTTGCTTTCTTTCCCCTTCCCAGGAAGCAGCCACACTGATTTAGATTCATATCATGCCCCAATCTTTTCTAAATTGTGCAGGAATGTATGCCTTGAGTACATAAGGGGTACACATCAGGTGTTGGTGGACTTGGGGTGTAATCAAGCCACAGTTCATAAAAGCTTGATTCAGTGCAGGGCTTTAAGAAATGCATAATTCATAAAGGTGAGGTGCAGGTTCTTTTAGTTCCCACCACAATTCAATTCTACAGGACAAATCATAAAGTGGAGGAGGTACTTAATCCTTGCCTCAGGCATCCACTAATCAATTAATGCATTAATGCATACATTGATGGACATCAAATTCAGGCTTATGTTGCATTTTTTCAGCTGTATTTTAGTATTATTAATTACTATACTGAGTAATGGAGGACACTTGCACTAACTTTCCATGCGAATTCTGAGACTTCATTTTGCAATATAGATTTATCAACCCGAGCTCTTGGCTATACTAACTCTGATCTTTTGCGTGCTTTTTTATATATTTTATGTTTATTGATATTGAAATTTTACTAACATGGTGACCGACCCTTCAATTTGATGAGACTGACCCTTTGTTCTTTGTGATTATTGTTATAGGAATTATCACCTCAGGTCTTGGAACATATAGGCTTTTACCCTTTTCAGGACTCTTTCCATTAGGACACCACTGCCTGGAAATTTCATCACTTAATTCCTTCTCTCAGGCTGATCTCCCAAACTTGTTTTGGCTCACCACTAGACTTTGGTGCTGACTTTCTCTTTTCCCCCTTATTTTAAGAGATTAAGAGGATTTTAATACAGTTACTAAATCATATAATGCTCCTGATTTTGGGTCATACCAGGATACCCACCTTACTAGGGTCTGACAGATCAATCTCTTTAGGTGATTCGAACAACCTGCATGGGTACATTTCTTTGTCCATATCTCCTAAATCAAAATTTGAGGCACTGCTTTCATTTCATGTTCACAATTCAATTCAATTCAATTCAGTTTTATATGTGTAGTGCCTTTAACATTGGGCATTGTCACAAAATGATGGATATAAATTAGAATAAGAAAAAAAAAGATAAGGATTAGTTTGTCCCTGAAGAGCAAATTAAGGGCAAAGGAAAAACTCCATGAGATGTCAAGAGGTAAAAACCTTAAGAGAAACTAAAAAAGGGGATCCCATCCTCATTTGGGTGATACCAGGTAGTGTGACCATAAATTAATCGCTGCTATGTCTCTGTGCTACTGTATAATGTTGAAAGTTCAATTATATAACAGAAAAATCATTTAAAAGGATAGTTCAGTCTGTCTTAAATCAAATTTGAGCTGCTCATAAAAATACATTGCCAGGAACTGGAATTTGCACTAAATACACCATACCTTTAAAATATACCTTTTGAAAGATAGGTCTTTGTTGTTATAAATATTCCTGCTCTGCACACCATGAAATGTGTCATCTGCAATGTGACAACAATATAAGTAATCAAAGCCAAATTCCACAAGCCTTGTGCCATGCAAAAATGTATTCCAAAGTTCAGTTGAGACTCATATTAAGTTACGATATACTTGGTACAAATTTAACTATTCTCTTTCCCCATAATTAGTTACAGTATATGGCTAACCAGAACTAGCTGTATGTATGGCACAGTCTCAATATGGTGGAAGCCAAGTGACAACTTAGTGCAGCTAGGAGACAATCAGGTTAGGCGGTTTGTGTGCTCCCTGGCCTGGGCTCTGGAAAGTCACAGATTAACTAGGCCTGTTTTGAGACTGAGCTACACAAAAACATGAACAATATCCTCCTGAGGATGGGTACCATCCTGCCCTAACAGGCCAACTTTTCACTATAAATTACTCCAGTTAACATCCAGTTATAAAGCCCAAATGTTTTTGGAGCACCAACTGGACATGAAGCAGTTCAATGACCATAACCTGCTGTATGCTTTGTCACCACAACGCATTACTGGCACACCAACTACCAGACACTGAAGACCTTTAAGACATTAGATGTTTTTGTAGCTTCTCAGTATCATGAAGGAACCCAACTACCTGAATCACTAACTTTTCCAGTAGAAAAGGTACGAGAACATTCACACCAGAACCAACAAGCTCAGGTTCTTTCCTACAATGATTCTGTGAAACTCTACACTACAATGTTGAATTTATTACCTGAAATCATTCCACAACTCTCTTATTCTGTATATTTTCCATTTATACTTACATAATCTGCTACTGTTTAATATATTTAATGTGCATATCTCTTAATAATTTTTTTATGAATAATGCTTGCTTATTTCATGTATAAAATGTGCTTTTCTATTAGAGCAATGCAATTATCAGTTTCATGTATACAGTATAATATACACAGTACCATTGAAAAGTCTGGACACACCTTGTTAGTCAATGTATTTTCTTTATTTTTTTATTGTTTAAACAGACAGAACAAATATGGAATGCCTCACTTTTTGTAAAAGTTCACAAATTGATTGCAGTGAGTTTCTGTGTCTAAATGATATTGCTTTTTAACCCTTTTTATCGGGACATCACCGGTTTATTTTAATTTTATTTCATCGCATCTTCCATTTTCGTCTTTTTTCCCTTTTTTTTTTTGAAGAATGCGTTAGCTTCTTTGTCTAAAAACAGCAAGCAGAATCCTTTCACGTCTGAGCCGTCTGGAGTAACTAGAGAGGTTAGTACTAGCATCAAAACTGACCATGGTATGTTAAATGCTTATCATGGCCAACAATGAGCTCATTCCATGCATGGAGTGTAGGTTGTTTAGTCACTCTTCCTCCATTGTTAGTAATAACTTTATCTGTGCTAGATGTTTATTAGTTTATTAAAAAGCAGTGTTATTTGTGTAGGGGAAGACTGAGAAGACTGAAAGAGCTCTGATTATAGGAGATCTTATTTTGAGGCGTGTGAAATTAGCTAGGACATCAGTGGTTGTAGCTGTATCCTGGGAGCCAGGGGATTGGATAATTGGGATAGGAGGTAATCTCAGGGCCTTAGGCCAGCATAGGTTTTCCAAGATAGTTGTACATGTGTGGAGCTAATGATATAGTTAGGAAGAGGTTAGTAAGAGTAACTTTGTAAAGGTGTTTAAATTAGCGAAGGCGATGTCCAATGAAGTAATATGCTTTAGCCCCATCATATTACTGTATGGCATCGTGACATAGCTTAGAGCAGGTTGTGGTCATTGAACCTCTGGATGCTCAGGTGCTTCTTTGAGAACAATGTGGGCTTTGTATATAGTTGGAGTACAGTTGAAGGCAAAGCTGGCCTGTTAGGCCAGGATGGTGTCCATCCCACTCTGGAAGGTGTTGCTTCCATTTCTTGAAGTATAGCTCATAGTCTCAGAACAGGCCTAGTTAATTGACTATCTAGAACCCAGGGCCATTAGCTCATCTCATTTAAAGTCTATCTTAGTAATAATGAATGTACACTGTCATGCTACCATATTAATCTGAGTCTGGAGATAGAAATGGTTCTAGTTGTTTGGAAAACATCTTGGCTGGTCTCACTTCATAGGAAGGACAACCAAATGACTTTAGACCAGGAGCCCTTACATCACACATCATGAAGACTGTTTCTGACCCCCCTTCAGAAACAGAAAGGCTGGTTCTGGCCTACCTTTTTCCCCTGGTGAGAAAAGCACTTGACCCCTTGAAGTTTGTACATCAGGACCATATAGGGATGGGTGATGCGGTGATTTACCTTTTATACAGAGCTTTGTCACACCTGGACACACAGGGCAGCATGGTGAGGATCATGTTTTTGATTTCTCTAGTGTTGTTCACCCCATTCAACTGAGACTGCTAGGGGATAAGCACCGTGCTTTGCAATTTGAATTGTCATATACAGGATGATGGAATATTTAACTGGTAGACCACAGTTTTTGCGGCTCAAGTACTGTGTACCAGAAATGGTCAAGATCAGCACATGCGTTCTGCAAGGGACTGACCAGGAGACCCCTTGTGGGGTCCTTTGTTGAAGATACGAGATGAATAAACTGCAACTGAACATCAACAAAAACAAAGGAGATGAATAGTTATCAACTACGAGTGGATCACTATCTGATCCCACAGAACTCAACCAGGTGACTGAACGTTTAAAGTCAACATAATCTATACAGTAATATAGCTCCAATTAAAAGAAAAATAATTAGAGAGAAAAAAACTTGCTCCCTGGTATAATGATCACACATCCTAAAACACCTGAAACAGTCAGCTTGAAATCTAGACTGTAAATGGCATCAAACTGGGGGTCAATTGTTAGTATTTTAAACAGCATGAAAAGAGAGCGTTTTGCACTATAAAAAAGCTCTTATCTTTCCACTCTTATAGAAGATAACAAAACAACCTTATTTAATTTGATTCTTGTTTAATACTTTAGCAAAATTAAATAGGAATAAAACCACCACAGAAACATGCACACCAATATCATGTAATAGTGAGGACTTATCACCTACTGTACATATCGATGTAGTTGATAATCTTTCACATTAGCATTTAGAATATTTTACTTTCCTCCAAGAGACTAAACTAATTTTACTCTCTTCAGCAAAATCAACTTGTGTAAGTCCTGGACCTACATGTTTTCTCAAACAGAATACTAGAAATAACTAAAACCGTTATAAGAATAGTCAGTGAGCAATAGCTGCATTATAAATTATTTTGAACCAGCAGTCATTAAACCCCTAATTAAGAAACCTGTACTTTACCCCAATCCGTTGTCCAATTAGAGACCAATATCAAACTTCCACTTTGTTTCCAAGACCCTAGAAAGGGTTATAGCACAGTAGCTATTATACAGTCATGTGTAAAAGTAAGTGCCCCCTCTTTTAATTCAAACTTTTTTTGTGTAAAAAAGCTGTCACAAGCCAGCCAGATCAACCCAGCACTCCACCACTCTGGAGTTTCTCTCTGCTGAACCTTTTTTCACTACACACCTGTTCCTGATTAGCTATTTCACATCTCAGCATTGTAAGCACCCAGAGAGATTTAATATCCACAGTTTCTCACTTGCAGTTCTTTTCTTTGTGATTTTCAGTGTTTGTGTTTTATTTATCGACCTTGCCCATTCTTTGGGTTCATGTCTCATCTTCGGCCCCAGGAATCGTATCTTCTTTCGGATTGGTTACTGTGTATGGCCCTGTCTGTTCTTTGGACTTGGGATTTTGATTCGTGCCTCTGGAAATGAGTGATTTTTCCTAACCAATTTTTTTTATCATTCTTCTTCAGATCTGTCACTCACTCTGGTTTTCTACCCTGCTTGCTCCATGACCTGCACAACACCATTAACTCCGTGAGCGAAGTGCTTCCGCATTCATGGACATTTGGAGAAAGAGCTCACTCTGTGTGCTGGCTTTTTACTTCAGTTGAATCAGCGCTGATTCTTCACCTGCGTCATCGCTCAGCCTTCCGCCGCGTCATAAGGGATTTCCCTATTTATCCCCTTGGGTTCCGTCCTGTTCAGTCCCGCCTATGACAAAAAACATAATAAAAATCACCTGATCAAATCAATCTGATCATAGCAGGTCTTAGTGTTAGGCAAATACAATCTCAGACAAACAACAACATATAACATTTTTTTAACAATTTCCAAACAATTTGGAGTTTAATGTTCTACAGTGAGAGATTATTCAGTGAAAAGCATTCAAGACAGTTGCCAATCTTCCCTGGAGTGGACGTCCCAGCACATTTACCCTAAGGTCAGACCATGCAATGCTCAGAGAAATACAAAAATACCCAAGAGCTACATCTTAGACCCTAGTCCATGTGAAAAATGCAAAACGCCCTGTTATGTGCAGTTATGAGCATCCCTAATCAACAGGGGGCCAATCAGAAGCCTAGACAAAACGCCATGACCGGTTGCGCTTTGTAAATGTCAGACCGGGTCTCGTCCAAAACCGCCATCGCTGTCTTCCGGGTCCGTGGCGTCTGAGTTTTGTCTGTAGCAGCAGTGAGCTTTGCAGTACATTTAGGCGCCTTTGTTCTTTAATGTAATGTGTGAGTAACGTGTACACGCATATAAAAAATATGTCCACTACCGTGTCCACTATTGTGTCCACTAAAGTCCACTATTGCACAAATATCCTCACCAACAAAGCTGATGT
The DNA here is from genome assembly GCA_028565275.1 of Leiocassis micropogon. Taxonomy (NCBI): domain Eukaryota; kingdom Metazoa; phylum Chordata; class Actinopteri; order Siluriformes; family Bagridae; genus Leiocassis; species Leiocassis micropogon. The sequence continues at coordinate 675 of JAOVVA010092582.1, read as the reverse complement.
CAAATCAAGGAGACTTAGTTAATTATTATGTACTAATCAGTGTGAAATTTTACTGAGAGCCAGTGCAGTGTGGATAAGCTAGGTGTGATGTGTTCATATATTCTGCTTCTAGTGAGAATTCTGGCCTAACTAGAACTTGTTTATTAACTTAATAGAACATGCAGACTATAAGGAATTATACACATAAAAATAATATAATCCAACCTAGAGCTCACAAAAGCATGAACTGTTTTTTTCTGCATCATTTAGTGACAATAAGTTCCTTTCTTGGCAATATCGCCTGAGCCCTTTGATTAAAGTAAAAATAGCAGATCATAAAAAAACTAGCAGTTCACTCGGGTATAATGGCGCAAGACCATTTAGTGCTGTATAGATCAGTATACATAAGTATACTCAGGTATTATGGTGCAAGACCATTTAGGCCTTGTTCACACGGGCGTTAAGTTTTTGGATAAACGAACGTGCTCTGAACGTCCTAGACATTTATGTTGCGTCTTGTAGTGGCGCTCGATTGACTTCTACACTGCCGTTCCTTTGTCTCTGTCTAACGTCAGCCTGCAGCCCAAATTGTAGTTCGTGTGTTAACCTGTGGAGGCACTGTCGGGAACTGGAAAGCCCTTGTCGTTTTATTTGAGGTGCCTCCTTTTAATGTGGACCATTTTGCTATATTAGACA
>JAOVVA010092551.1:0-12334 GCA_028565275.1 Leiocassis micropogon | reverse complement strand
AGACACACACACAGACAGACACACACACAGACAGACACACACACAGACAGACACACACACAGACAGACACACACACAGACACAGACCTTAGGGGAGCTCTAAAACCTGTGCTAACTTGTTAAAGAAATAGTACTATATGGGACCTTGAAAGCAAGCATTGAGCAAGTACACCTAAAGTATGCTTGAGTGAATTTAGTTCCAGCTTGCGATGATGTAACAAACGATGCTGGCAACTTGGCAGTGTCTTCTTCATAACCTTCTGAGGCTTAAACCCTGATCTACCAGTGGTTCTACTAAAAAAAATCCACTCCACAGCCACCATGTGGTCTTATGTCTTATTTGTGTTAAATACTCATGTCTTAAGGAAGCTCAGGAACGAAGACTCTCACCATCTTTGTAGCAAGACTTATTGACCAGTCCGGGATTATCAGCAAGAGCGTGGTTAATCTCAGTCACCTCCCCTGTTAAAGGAGAGAAGAGCTCGCTCGCCGCCTTCACGCTCTCCAGAGTGCCGAACTCATCTACACACAAACACGGATACACAACCGCTTTACAACAGGAATCACTTACAGCAGAATTGGAAATCATTCATAACATAAAGAAAATAATGAATGAAAATTAAAAATCAAAAATCAAGAACTGCATCCAAAGAGTTACAGCTGATCACGGATCAGTCTTACCTGATGGGGAGAGTTTTGTGCCAACATCAGGAAGACCGCAGTAGACCACGTCGCCCAAAGCCTCCTGGAGGAAGAGAACAGAAGTCAGAACAACCTGAAGACACTCAGTATTTGTCTCTGTGCATGCTGTATCTCTGTCGAAGATTTCACGTCTTTATCATCTGCATATATACAAAAGTGGCCAAAAGTATTGCGACAAAAGTGAAATTCAACGATTTAATGACACATTCTCAATTTATTTTTAAATCATAATCAATTCTTGCTCCAGTTTTCTGATGGAGGTCTTTCACTCGCTCAATCCATGCCTGCTTTATTGCTTTTTGAAGATCATGTACAGAAATTTGCCTCAGTTCTTGCTACAATTCAATTCGAGTTTTAGCCATTTTTTGTGTTGAACCCATTAACCAAGTCAGCTGATAGACAACCTGACAGATAAAGTCAGAGAAAGAGACATAAGATATAAAGATAAACAGCCAGATAGGCTTGAACTAATTAATGACATCACTTGTTTTGTGCACAGAGAGAGAACTTTTATACACAGCATACAGTGTGTGTCCTAATACTTTTGGCCACTTCTGCACTGTGCCAATTGGATCTAAAATTAAAAGGTTACTTCTGAAAATGACTGAGCACAACAGGATAAAGTCACAGCCTCCTTAACAAAAGACGAACTACAAACAAAAAAATACTTAAACTACAAAATAATACATTAATGGACGTCAGTGAAACTGTAAGGTTAAAAGAACAAAAGTGGTGTTAAAGAAAAGAAGAAAAAAATGATGACAGTAGGGCTGCAACAACGAATCGATAAAAATCGATTACTAAAAGCGTTGGCAACGAATTTCATAATCGATTCGTTGTGTCGCGCGACGCGGAGACATTTGATTATTAAAAAAAACTTTAGTTGAGCGCGGAGCGGAGTGAACACACTCGGTCTCGCGCACTGATGCTAGCAGAGTTCGGCGCCTCATAGACAGCAAAAAAAAATTAAAATATGAGCGGAGGTAGAGGAAAGATACATGGCGGAGGCTGCTGGGTCTTAGTGCTCGTCTCTTACTGGTATAATCAACATCCGTGCACGCGTGTACAGTTTACTATAACACTGTGACCACGTGTGCGTGTGTGTGTAAAACATATTTTCTTTTGTGTCCGTATGCGTGTGTGTACAGCGCGCGTGTAAAGCAAAAGCAAGTCTCATTAGCGACGTTAAAAATCCATGTTCTCTCTCTGCTCAAGGCTTAGGCTGCTCTTTGCTTGCTGTGTGCGCGCGCGCGTCATTGGACACCGTGCCTCACACACACAGACCCCTCCTACTTTCACCTTCACAGACACACACACACTCTTTCTCTCTGTTCTACACAGAAACACTTCTCTGTCAAGATTCTTTTCAAAGGTAAAGTGCAGGTTAATTTGTTTTATTTTTACTTTACAGCAGTGATTCCGTTAGTGTGTGTTTAAAAATTACATTTGGTTTTCGAGTGTTTTGGAATACGAGCCGCTTCCGGAACGAATTATGCTCGTAATCCGAGGTTCCACTATATCTATTTGGCAGATGTAAAGCATACATGTCTATGTTTTTTGTGTTAGTTCATTTTTATTTTATTTTATTTTATTATTAATATAACAGCTCAAGGAGCAACATGTTTGTGCACTTTCTAAAGATTTTAGTTCGGTTTTTTTGAATAAAGGGGTTGGAAATGAATGCTTTTCTTGTTTTTGTTTTTTTATCCAATTAATCGAAAAAATAAGATTAAAAAAGATGAATTGATTATTAAAATAATCGTTAGTTGCAGCCCAAGATGACGGACTTGTTTTCTGCACGCTGGATGCTGGAGAATGATGAAATTTCCTCTAAAAAGGAGATTTCAAACATTTGGCAAACATAGAAAACCTCCTGCACAGACTGAGGAGTGAGGAATATATGAAGAGGAAAATGTGTGAAAGTAAACTGAAACTTTAGACACATCTCACTCTGTCACTTTACTCATTCAATCACTCATTCTCTATAGCGCTTATCCTGTATTGGGTGGCAGGACGCCTGGAGCGTATCCCAGGGCACTAGGCGGGGTACACCAGGAACAGGGTGCCAATCATCACGGGCTACAAAGCACACACATACTATGGCAGTTTAGAAACAATGATCATCCTAATCTGCATGTCTTTGGACTGCGGAAGAAACCGGAGAACCTGGAGGAAACCCACCAAGCACGGGGAGAACATGCAAACAGACCAGAGGTGGGAATCGAACCTCGGAGACGCGAGGCCACAATGCTTAGGTTACTGCATAAATACTAAACAAACCTGGTTTCTACATACAAATCACTTCATGTAAAAAAAAAAAAAAAAAAACTAAACTTTTGTATATTTTAAAAAGTTACACTAAATGCATTTGAAGACTGACAAGTCTACTCACCTGAGCAAAGTCACTGATGCCCACAGTGCCAATGCCATTTTCCACTCGCACCCATTCGTGTTTGTCTGTGAACTTCAGTGCTGTGGATTCACACACAGAAACAGGACTAGGGTTAGCTTTCAACATAGATTCAACAACTTAGTGTTTTCACTTTATTTAACTTTTTCAAATATAGACTTAACAAGGTTTCCACAGTTCAGTCCTTTTCATGATATTCAGCAAACACAAGACTATTTTTAGATTAAAGATTCAAAGAACTTTTATTAATCTCAGAGGGAAATTGCTCAAAAATAAAGTTATAAAATAGATAAAATAGGAAAAGTATTAAACACAAGTAAAACACACAAAAACCCGGAGAGCAACTGCACCAAGCTGCTGCACACTCGCACATGCGCACTACTAAAGTTTTCGGACTTTAGATGACATATAAACTATATTGCCAAAAGTATGCAAAAACCTACTTTTCAGAATTTGTTTCATGTTGTTTCAGCATGGATTCTTTCAGCCTTGTATGGTGGTGGTGTAACGGTGTGGGGATATATTCCTGGCCCACTTTGGGCCCTTTAGTACCAGCTTAGCACAGCCTACCTGAGTATTGTGGCCGACCATGTCCACCCCTTTATGAGCAGAGGATAACGTGCCATGTCACAAAGTTAAAAGCATCTCAAATTTAATAAAAACTTCTCAAACATAACTTCAAAATGAATAAATAAATAAAATTACAGGAGAATAAAAACAACATATTACATGACAGACCAGTTTTCAAATGGAAAAACCTTATTCTCCAGCACACTTAATAAAACCTAACAGCTGCTTTACCTTCAGCACTGTGCAAAGAACTAGGGAGCGTAGAAGGCCGTGTTAAAAGCTGAGTCACTGATCAGGGAAGGAAGCATTTACTGTATTTTTGATTAAGGAAGACTGGATGGAAATTCGGATTTAAAGGACCGGGAGGTTGATGGAGAGTGAGATCTATAGGTGGTGCTGATGCAACTTGGATTCCAAATAATGGCTTAGAGCGGTTTTAAGAGGGAACATGTAGAGTGTGTGGAAGTGCCGGATAAAAGCAGATTGAGACACGATTGAATCCTTCCTTCCCTGATCTTATCTTGTCTTGCTCTGTGTCTCAAACTCTTCGTCTACTTTTTCCAGCATTCCACACACTCCAGCTTCTCTACATCTTCCCTCTTAATATCAAAGTGTGTGGCATTTTTTTTTGTCAGGCAAAACCATTACAGAAGAATTAGAATAAAAGGTCTTTAAAAGGCTTTCTAAATGTTAGTCCAAGTATTTTATGATTTACGTTTGTTCTAGTACTAATGTCATGCATATATATATTTTTGTTACAGTGATTCCTTAGCATACTAACGCTCTGCCTCAAGTGAAATTTTACTAGGAATTTGCTTCAGCATACGAGCGGCCGAACAAAGCAAGGTTGCACGTACGTCTGGGAGCTGGTCAAAACTTATATATAATAACTTATGTATAAGTCAGTGAAAAGCCAAGCAAAGAGAGGTTTTTTTGTGTGTGTGTGTGTGTGTTTAGCAAGATTTAGTGAAGAAAGGTTTCAAGAATATTAGCAAGGATGGTAGCAAGAGAATAAGGGAGCCACGTTCAATTTTTTTTTTAAACATCCACAATCATGACACTGTCTCTTTGCACTCATCCTGGACATTCATGGACACTTATAGACACATTCATGCACACTTACGTACACTTACATATTTATATTTTTATTTCTGGATCATTGCACACAAGTCACTTTAATAAGACACTTTTCATGCATATTTGCACCCCCCCCCAGTCTTTTTTCTTTTTATTTACACTAAATTTCTATTTTTTCTATATTTTGCTATATTGTACAGAATGTCTTTTTTTTGTACAGAATATTTTTATTTGTATCCTAGTTAAATTTATTTTCTATTGTATTTCTTATCTATAAGCTTTTATTTTTAAGGTCCCGAGCGGTCGTATAAGCATTTCACTGCATATCGTACTGTGTATGACTGTGCATGTGACAAATACAATTTTTATTTTTTACTTATATTTAATTTCATTTTTTAAAGCAGCCGGGGCCAAGAGGAATCGTAAATTAAGGTTAAGTGAAGTTTAATGTCTATTTATTTCACATTTTACTTAATTAACATGTCTTTTCTAAATGTTATGATTGCTTTTATATGCAAAAATATAACTATAAGTCTGGAAATTAGTAATATATTTGGGATGCTGGTACAGATTATCTGGATTTACATTGCTTCCTATGAGAAAATGTGTTTCGTATAACAGAACTTTCACCTTAAGAACTCACCTTCGGTAAAGATCAAGTTTGTATTCAGCGGTACCACCTGTATATTGCACATTTTGCATTGTATTGCCTGATAATTAAACTAATGATTATTAGATTTGCATTCATTTTTTTGTTTGTTTCTGTCTCAAAACTGTTCTGTCATGTAATATGCTGCTTTCCTTATAGGGATGTAATCATTCTTCTGTAATGTTATTCACTTATCAATTTTTCAGCTGTGTTTGGCAGTGTTAAATGCTTTTACAACACCATTACACAACACTGTTACACAACACAATTGGTACTAAAGATAACACAGAGCCTAAGACTTTTGCACTGGACTGTAGAACAACATTCCTGACCTTTATATTAACTCCTACACTTCAGGTTCTGGCTAAAATAACCCACTATCTAGTAGTGTGTCCGAGTTAACTTCACTAGTACAAGGCCAGTGTTGTTATTGTTGTTTATAACCAGCTGCCCTGTAAGTTTCTCTGCACAGCCACACACTGAGTAACTCAGATTAACTCGAGCTGATATACCTGTACAGTAGCGAGGAGTGAGTGACAGCTCTCTGTGGAAGCACGCGCTCGCCGAGAGCCGCGCGGGAGAGAAACGTTTCGCAGGGAAAACCCGCGGCAGTGCACAGACACGTCCCAGCATATAGCGCGCAGCCATTTTCCCCAGTGACGTCATAATCAGTGGCCCGCAGTGACGTTACGTGCCACCGGCACGTGGCTAGCCCCTGGATGTCACGTGACCACTCGCACACCGAATCACGTGACTGAAAAGGCTCGCGGCTGTCTCAGGGAAAGACTTTCTTTGCCCTGTATTTGGAAAACACTTTCAAGTAATTTTTTCCCAGCAATGCATTCACTTTAATAATAAATAAATAAATAAACAAACATTAGGCTCTTTTTCTGTCTCTTACCTTGTGTTTTTGCATATTTTGTAAAAAAAAAAAAAAAAATTTCTTTCAGAAATTCAGACTTGGTACAGTAGTCCTGTGCACAAACTTTTGATTATGAAACCAATATCTTCATTAGTGTTAGTACCTGTTGCTGACAGGAAAAGAGTCGAGAGGTTAAAACTAAAAAGAAGCTGATCAGATTTAATGTAATCAGTGATATTATTTCAGGTTGAAGCCCACGTACCGTACATGTCTGTCTGTCTTTCTGTACGGCAGAACTCTCTAACTTATTAATACAAAGAATTAAAATTTTGTAAGGTTGAGTATCTATGCCTTGTTTACGCTAAGTTGTACTTCTTTCATCGTCAGCCAAATATACTCGCTGTTCAGTAATCAGGGAGTCAATCACACGTGAGAAATCAAAAAAGTCGATCGGATAAAGATGAATTTATATCTTAAACGACTCCAGCGTGTTAAAATTCACTTACACCACTTCAGGGCTGTTATTTCATCTGTAAAAATATGAACTTACCCTGGTAAAATATTCAGTTTAGCTTTCTAATAAATATCTATTGGTGCAGGTGTTTGTTTACATTGAGCACGTATGTTCATAACATGAGCAATATTCATAACATACTGCAATGCCTAATTACTGCAAAAAAAAAAAAAAAAAAAATCTGAGAATGGTTTCAGGTCCTCCATTGTATGAAATGTAAAGATATATTTGAAAGAGTTTATTTACAGCAAAACCTTTCCTTTATTTATATAGATTCAAAAATGTAGACATGGTAGTTCTTTGCACAAACCTTTGCACAGTGGATTTTTAAAACAATATAAATTACTAGGATGGTGGCGTGTTGGAGTAGTGGTTAGCACTGTGGCCTCGCACTTGCAGGGATAAGAGCTCAATTCCCACCTCGGGTTTGTTTTGAGGAGTTCGTGCTTGGTGGGTTCCCCCCCACAGTCCAAAGACATGTAGATTAGGCTAATTGGCAGTCCCAGACTGCTCGCTGTGTGTGTTCTGCGATGGATTAGCACCCTCTCCAGGGTGTACCCCACTTTGTGCCCAAAGTCTCCTGGGATAGGCTCCAGGCCCCTGTGACCCTGTACAGGATAAGCAGTATAGAGGATGAATAAATGAAAGATTAAACTACTAGGATCGCTATTGCATAAGAGAATTAATAATAAATGCAATTGAATAGTTTTTTTATTTACAACTCATGAAAACATGTCTCATGCATCGTCCTGCTTTTCCCGTCAAGCACCATCTAATTTTTTTGCAAACGTGAACAATAATATGCCCTAGAGAGCTGACGTACAGCAACAACACATCATTCACACTGAGGCATTACAGTGCACTTCATTAAAATGGAAATCTCTAGAACTAACCACACAGATTAAGTAAGTCCCCAACTAAAACACTACATTGTAATCATGACTGGAATGCCTTATGCCTTATAATGCAATGCCTTAATGCCTTATAATGCAATATGTTCACACAGTCTTTCTAGATGCCTAAAAGCTTGGAGGCATACCTTGACAAACTGACCACAATTTTGCTTGGTGTGGAACATTTTCCACAAATCCACTCACTCACTGTCTATACTGCTTTATCCTGTATTCACACACACTACAGGCAATTTGGGAACACCAATCAGCAGGTGTTTGGACTGTGGGAGGAAACCGGAGTACCCGGAGGAAACCCACCAAGCACGACATGCAAACTCCATGCACACAGAGACCCTGGAGGTGCAAGGCGACAGTGCTAACCACTATAATGTCATCCATTTTCCACAAATCCACACATTGCTGAAAACTTGGCACAATTTATATTTGGCAAAAATTAATATGACAGAAGAATTGGTCATAAAGGACAAGCTGAAATGCATTGATGCAGATGCTGATTGAATTTGTCAAAATGTTAAATCTTAAACTTTATATCTGTATTGCCCATTCTCTCAGTTTAATTTGTTGTGAAAATTGTTTGAACACTGTTCAACATCAGATCAAACACAAACAAACAAACAAACAAACAAATTTAAAAAAAAAAATGAATTGTTACTTATTACAGGATTAAGACTACTTCTGCACTACTGTAAAAGAAAGACTAGACCAGGTACAGGCATGCCCAAACATAAATTAATAACTGAAGCCGAAATAAGATGGAATAGTGCATTATAAATGTTACAGCCCCTGTATGAAGTAATTGGAGCGGGCTTATTATCCCTCAGCACAAACCTTGTTCCACTCAGTTCTGTTGAATATAAATTCATTGAAGAAGCAATAAAAGTAGTCTCCTTTTCATCAAGCCACAGTGGAACTATCTGAGGAAAAATGAGTGTCTGGCTCAAAGGTTATCCCATTAATGAAGATGCTACACTACACAGTACAGTGTGAGCATGCAAATATTAAAACTGATAGTGCTCAGGAACTGGCAGGTAACCGACTGAGACACTAATTATGCTGACACTGGCAACACCACTGGATCCCAGATTTAAACCCCTGGAGCTTCTTAGCCATGTAAGAGCAAATGAGGCAATCAAGAGACTGAAGAGTGAATATGCAAATACAATGACAAGGCCACATGGTCATGATGTACAGGCAGAGGCTCAGCCTTCATCAGCTGGTGTGGGCATTGCTCTACCAGGTACTTCAGCTGGATCAGGATCTAAAGCATGTATGTTTTACTCTAAATGCTTCTCTTCTATTCGCTAATGTTTACATGTAACCTTTTTTTCTTTATTCTTTTAAATATATTATACTGATTATAGTGAGCCATGGACAGACAGATGCAACATCAGATTCCATTGTGAAGATGCAGCAGAGAAACATTACAAGAATGAAATATCCAGCAGATACTGGAAGCAACATAAAACAACTCTACAGTTCACCATTTGTATCAGCTATCACTAGAATTTCTGTACATTCCAGCCTCCTCAGTTCCTTGTGAAAGAAAGGGTGTTTTTTTTCAATGCAGGGGAGGTTGTCTCAAAAAAGAGTCCCAACACTTTTTTTTAAAGAGAAAAAAAAAAACTTCACTTCATCAGTAAAAACTACACAAGCACAGTCACTTAAGTACTTCTCCTACCCACAATACTTTCTGTTTGCTTTCTGTCTATGTATTTATATACAGTACTGTGCAAAAGTCAAGCACATTCAGATAACTGCTGTAAACCATCTCAAAAATGTTTCTACATTAAAAAATACTATAAAAAGCAGCAAACTGTAATTAATGAAAGAAAGTCAATAACTGGTGTGTCGACCCGTTGCTTAAAATATAGTCTCAAGTACAATTTGCCCAGTTTTATAAGCTGATGCTTAGTTTTTCTGAACATCCTGCAGAACCAGCCACGATCCTTCTGCGGATTTTGTCACATCTGCATCTTTTTTCATGCATACAAAACCCAGAAGCTTTCTTTCTTTCTTTCTTTCTTTCTTTCTTTTTCTTTCTTTCTTTCTTTTGAAAAGTGTTTTTTTAAAGTATATATTTTATTGCTGCTTTCTTTTTTTTCTGAAACACTAATACTGGGAAATCAGGGTCATCAAATAAAGTCATAAAATAAACGTACAACAAAGTTTGTACAAAAATACAGGATGCCTAAAATTTTTGAACAGTACTATATACAAATGTACATCCTACAGTATGTACACATTCGTGAACATAAGAAATATATGCACAAAAAAATCATGTTCACATCAATGATAGTGCGACTACTGACATATTTAAAGGAATCTTCTTCATATTTCTGTGGTTGTGGTGTTTGCAATGTTGGAGGCTATTTGTTACATAAATTATGTCCACTAGATGGCAGTACAATGAGCTCTTAGATGACGCTTCATGAAGTAAACCTTTTGGTGAAACTGATGTCTGGGAAGCCTGGACACCTAAAGGAGGCTTTATCTCCCCATCACTGGTGGTCTTTTGTTATTTGTTATTTCCTGCTTCTTTTATCCTCCCTGGCTATGTTGTTTTGTATTGTATTTAGCGGTTTTGTGCAAAATAAATAAATAAAAGTCAGAGATAAATTATTATAATCAGTAACACGTATACAGATAAAAAATGTATAATTATATATTTAATTTCAAATATACTTGGTATGGGCTGTTTACATTAGTATTAACTGTGAACCAAAAAATTGTGGAGGGTTTAAGCCCAGAACACAATCCTGGAAAAATCTCAACTGATTCGTTATAAACCTTACCAAGTCAGATTGTCTGCTTTATCTAGCTGATATATTTTTTTTTAGGTATTTTCTAAATAATCATTATATGTGTACAATAATAAACCCAATCCATGTGTCATTTGTTCATGACTTGTGAAACTAAACAATATAGACATTTTATTCATAATTTTTTGGATAAAGTTTTTCTACGTAATCATGTCTGTTCTCTACCTTCTTTTCTTTATATTGACTTAATTTTCATTTGTTGCATTTACTAATTTTAAATAATAATAATGTATTATTATTATTATTATTATTATTATTATTATTAATAATATTATTATGCTATTTACTATTTTAGCATGGTACTAATTATATTTGTCTTTTCCTTTTTAGCACTACATTAAATTCTTAATGGTAGGGGTTTGGTATTACGATGCTCAGGCCGAGGCTTCATGCATGAGCGGGTGACTGAGATTACTTTAATGGACAATGTAACTGTCTAAATGCACTTAGACAGTTTGAAGTGATAGACGTTTTTGGGAGTGATGCTAAACCTGCGCTTAAGACGAAAATGACGCTCCACCCAAAAGAGGGTGACTGGGGTTATAAATAATGGACGCTGTACACGTGCTCATATAGACTCATTCAGATAGAGAGAGAGAGAGAGGGAGAGAGAGAGAGAGAGAGAGACTCCACCCATAAGAGGGTGATTGGGGTTACTATGATGGACGCTGCACTTTTTCTCAGGTAGAGTCTCCACCTATGAGAAGGTGATTAAAGTAATTATGATGGATGTTGTACTCATGCTTATGTAGGGACTCGACCCATGGTAGGGTGATTAAGGGACTCGACCCATGGGAGGGTGATTAAGGGACTCGACCCATGGGAGGGTGATTGAGGTCATTATAATGGATATTGGACCGATGATTATGTGGAGACTCCACCCATGAGAGGGTGACTGAGGTTATGATCGATACTGTACCCACGCTGAGGTAGAGAGAGAGACTCCACCCATCAGAAAGTGATTGAGATTACTAAAATGGATGTTGGACCATGTAGGGACTCCACCCATGATGGATGCTGTACCTGTGCTCAGGTAGAGAGAGAGAGAGAGAGAGAGAGAGAGACTCCACCCATGAGAGGATGATTGAAGTTATTACGATGCATGCTATACCCACGCTCAGGTAGAGAGAAAGACTCCACCCATCAGAAAGTCATTGAGATTAGTAAGATGGATGTTGGACCATGTAGGGACTCCACTCATGATGGATGCTGTACCTAGAGAAAGAGAGAGAGAGAGAGCGAGAGAGAGAGAGAGAGAGAGAGAGAGAGAGACTCCACCCATGAGAGGGTGACTGAGGTTACGATGGATGCTATACCCACGCTCGGGTAGAGAGAGAGAGAGAGAGACTCCACCTATCACAAAGTGATTGAGATTACTGTGATGGATGTTGGACCATAGGGACTCCACCCATGATGGATGCTGTACCTGTGCTCAGGTAGAGAGAGAGAGAGAGAGAGAGACTCCACCCATGGTAGTTATTACGAGGGATGCTGTACCCATGCTCAGGCAGAGAGAAAGCCTCCACCCATCAGAAAGTGATTGAGATTACTGTGATGGATGTTGGACCATGTAGGGACTCCACCCATGATGGATGCTGTGCCTGCGCTCAGGTAGAGAGAGAGAGAAAGAGAGAGAGAGACTTCACCCATGAGACGGTGATTCAAGTTATTACGATGAATGCTGTACCCATGCTCAGGTAGACAGAAAGACTCCACCCATCAAAAAGTGATTGTGGTTACTATGATGGATGTTGGACCATGTAGGGACTCCACCCATGATGGATGCTGTACCTGTGCTCAGGTAGAGAGAGAGAGAGA
>JAOVVA010092540.1:0-12334 GCA_028565275.1 Leiocassis micropogon | reverse complement strand
TAATGTTTATCAGTACATTACAGAAAATAATGAACTTTATCACAATATGCTAATTTTTTGAGAAGGACCAGTATATAAATATTTTCAGGTATTAAGTCACCACTCTGGGTGTTAGTTCACCATTGGGAATTTTACTGCATAGCAATCTCAGATATTGTAAACAGGTCTAGATTATACACACAATAAGGACACAGGAGAACACAGTCCAATAATTAGATCAAAATCTTTGGTCAACATACAGGCATAAGCTAGGCCCTTCGTAAATTAAAACAAAACATGACCTAGAGATACTTTAGATGGAGAAACAGGATAGACAAGTCATACATACAAATCAGTCAAGACATATAAATGCCTCAGAATGTATTGAAATGAAGAAGCAAATGATGAGGTTTCGTAATGTACATGAAAGTGCTTTATGTTTTGTATCTAAGTTGTTATATTTAGTACTTTAAATACTGCAGATTTGTCAGAATTAAAATGACTCAGGAATCAAGAAACCAAGAGCAAGGTTATTATGTGCTGGAAGACAACCTGAGCCCGGTTTCCCGATAACGCACACTCTTAGAGCGTAAGTACGACGCGTTGGCCTGGCAAGTGCAGGTCTGAGCAGGTCAAGAAGCTTCATAATCTGTTGCCTTGGAAGGCGAAACCTTTTTTTTAAATAGCCACCTCAGGCAAAATATGAAAAGGGCTGAAGTTTTCCCTAAAGGAAAAATTTACATGAACCACACGGCTCCGCGGACGGCACCGTCTTCGGTTTAGCACAACAACACGTATCGCTCCCAAATTGTTTGCCCCCTGCTTAATATTAAAAGTGATTGCCAATTTTAATGCATTAGTCACATTACGAAATAGGCTAATTAAAAGTCACTCTATTAGTTCTGATATAAAATAAAATTCTTAAACAGGCCTACAGTATATTCCGTCATTAATACGACTTTGATAACGTGCCATAATGTGCTTGCATACACCGCTGATTTATAAAGACCGCTGCAAAGTGGCGGCGACTAGCGTCTTGAGCTGAAACTACGCTAAGAGTGAGTTAAGGTTAGTCCAGACCAACCTTACGAACGTGTGACTTACCAAAGAGATACTTAGCATACGAACGTTTCGGGAAATGCGCCATAACATTAAAAGAGATGTTAAGGAACAACTTAAGAACTACTTAGCGATAAGAAGCTTTCGAGAAACCGGGCCCTGGGCAGTTTATAATCTAAACAAAAATTGAACAAAGCAGACTTCACATTGCATGCATGAGGACCACATTGATCATTTTCAAGGCTAAGACAGAAGAAGAACATGAGCAGGGACAGAATATCAGGACCAAATGAATAGACAAATTATGAGTGAAGATATTTACAGGATTCACATTCAATTTATTTGATCTAATGCTGTACAAGTAGTGAATAATCCGACAACAGGAAATGGTTAACTGAAGATGATGTAATCCCCATGTATTACTTTCTACAGACTGCGCCAAGGAAAGCGTGTGACGTCACTTTTTAACAACACTGAGAGCCACAATGTAGGTTGTACATTTTAGTGCACATTATATAAACGGTGAAAAAGTGAAATGGTGAAATCAGCGGCAGTTTTGTGAAAGCTTTATACGCGCACAGACACAACTTATAGATGCGTGATTTGGTGCATGGCGTTATTCTTGTGCTCCAATCACAACTGTTTAAAGCTCCTATAATAGAGCTGTGTAGGACTGTCATAATCTGATCAAAATGACGTTGAAAAGAAGGCCAAACTGGAGAGAGGATGAGAGCGTTTCACTTGCGGAGAAGGTAGTAAAATGTAAAGAAATATTTAAAGTAAAATTCTGCCCTACTCTTACCTCTAAAGATAAAAAGTGAGTAGAGGGCAATACCTACATGATATACAGTAAACATGATTTAACTGTACCTTTTGGTTTCTAGAGAAAGGAGCACGGATCTTCAAAGATCTGCGTGTCAAGGGATTGGATACAAACACAGGTAAGATTATTTTTATTGTTATTAAACCTTAATTTTAAGTTTTTTAAATCAGCAGGGTTTGTAGATCAGAATAAAATTCGGAATGGTGATTATTGTTTGTTATTATTTTAAACAGAACAAAACATGATTTAGAAAATGAAAGAACAGAAACTGAGTTATGATGCTCGAAAATGAGTATTGTTAAATTTTGGATTTGAGGGCTTCTCTGAAGACATGAATAAATGACCAACTGATTAATTTTCCTACCTTGAGTCATTTAGCATTACTGGCTAGTTCTTAGACAAGTAGTTCTCTAGTGATTTTAACCTTTGTTGCAATATTTTAAACTAAGAAAGAAATCTTTCAAATAACAAATGGCATAAAATAACATGTAAACCATTTGCAATTTAAATATAAAAAACAGTATTTACATGTGATATTTGTTTGTCCATGTAAACTGTTCCAGAGATGGAGGTTCTCTCAGACCTTACCCCTAACTCTGACTGATCTGAGGTGATCAATACTGTCTCAACTCCCAGAAATATTCTTGAACATCCTATATTATTGCATCACGTTTACACAGAAAATATGAAATAGTAATCAAAAATGAACAACTAACAATACATAAAATACATAATCTCTCTATTTCAACTCTGTCTTAACAGATGTGATCAATTGATGTTTAAATATCTTTTTTATTTATATATGTTACACACCATGTTCTGTAAATGGTATATTTACATTATATCCTTAAATATAAAGATGCTTTATTTGAACAATGTAGGTTAGCCGGTTATGTCCTTCACATTCTTTCTCCATTAAACATTGTCATAAAGCGTATTTATGGACTGGCCATTTGCCACATGTCAAAAGGAGGGAGGCAAAACCCTTGAATAGGCTGGGTATTCACCACATTTTAGTTTTGAAAAATTTCTGCTGCTTTGAAGGTCCTAATAAGCACAGTGGCCTCCATCATCCATAAGTGGAAGAAGTTCGAACCACCAGGACTCTGGCC
Organism: Leiocassis micropogon; assembly: GCA_028565275.1. Lineage (NCBI taxonomy): Eukaryota > Metazoa > Chordata > Actinopteri > Siluriformes > Bagridae > Leiocassis > Leiocassis micropogon. The sequence goes on along the minus strand of JAOVVA010092540.1, from coordinate 9,361 downwards.
GGCCATCTAAACTGAGCGATCAGGGGAGAAGGGCCTTAGTCAGGGAGGTGACCAAGAACCTGATGGTCATTCTGTCAGAGCTCCAGAGGTCCTCTGTGGAGAGAGGAGAACCTTCCAGAAGGACAACCATCTCTGCAGCAGTCCACCAATCAGGCCTATATGGTAGAGTGGCCAGATGGAAGCCACCCTTAGTAAAAGGCACATGGCAGCCAGCCTGGAGTTTGCCAAAAGGCACCTGAAGGACTCTCAGACCATGAGAAACAAAATTCTCTCGTCTGATAAGACAAAGATTAAACTCTTTGGTGTGAATGCCAGACTCCACGTTTGGAGGGAACCAGGCACCGCTCATCACCAGGCCAATACCATTCCTACAGTGAAGCATGGTGGTGGCAGCATCATGCTGTAAGGATGTTTTTAAGCGGCAGGAACTGGGGGAGACATCCTGGATGAAAACCTGCTCCAGAGCGCTCTTGACCTCAGCCTGGGGCGACGGTTCATCTTTCAGCAGGACAACGACCCTAAGCACACAGCCAAGATATCAAAGGAGTCGCTTCAGGACAACTCTGTGAATGTCCTTGAGTGGCCCTACCAGAGCCCAGACTTGAATCCAATTGAACATCCTTGAAGGGATCTTAAAATGGCTGTGCATCGACGCTTTCCATCCAACCTGATGGAGCTTGAGAGGTGCTGCAAAGAGGAATAGGCGAAACTGACCAAGGATAGGTGTGCCAAGCTTGTGGCATCATATTCAAAAAGACTGACTTATGTACATGTGATTTCTCATTTTTTTTATTTTTAATAAGTTTGCAAAAATCTCAAGTAAACCTTTTTCATGTTGTCATTATGGGGTGTTGTGTGTAGAATTCTGAGGGAAAAAAATAATTTAATCCATTTTAGTATAAGGCTGTGACATAACAAAATGTGGAAAAAGTTATGCGCGAAAGAAAAAAATGCAAAGAGCTTGGACCAGATTGACCTGATCTTCTAATTAAGCAGCAGTCAAGTGATCTGTCATGTGAGTCAAGTGATCTGCCGAGCTTACACTAGGTGCTATTCCAGCACGTCTTATTGCTATTTACAGACGATTATTAAAAGTTTAATTTTAATTTTGGCACCAGCCGCCACTGCCCGTGAGTGTGACAATATCAAACCAAGTGGTTTGGTAGATTTGTATAAAAATCAGGGATCAACTCTACTATTCTGAACATTTTTCACTTATCCTCATAAAAAACTAGATTTTTTTTACATAACCCAAACTATCAAAACATACAGTATATCTGTAATCTGTAAACATTAAAAAGAAATTCAGTACTGGTTCTTTATTTAATGTACATATCTTTTAATCATTTTGACAAATATTAATTGCATATGTCTTCTAAATCTTTTATATCTAAAAATCTAACCATTTAATTCTCAGTTTCATAGAGTTTTCATACTGCACATAGTTACATCCTATAGATTTGTTATATACAATTAACTGTGTGTGTGTGTGTGTGTGTGTGTGTGTATGTTTGCGTGCCTTCTTCCACACATGCCAAATATTGTCAATAGGGTAACAGTCTGGAATCTATGGTGGCCAATCCATGTTTGAAAATGATGTCTCATATTCCTTGAACCACTATTTCATAGTTTGAGCTCGATGAATCCCTGCATCCTCATCTTGGAATATGCCTGTTGTTTAATATCGCAAGCAGGCATTTCACTGCATATTAACAAGCCAAGAGAGATTTCACTGGTCATTTCTATGAGTTAGCTACAGTAATGCCTAACAGATAACAATTATATTAACCTTGATTTGCAAATGGACTGGAGCATTTCATGTGGCTTCTGCATGTAGTTTAGGCAAAATGTTAAATGTTGTCACTGATTTAAAAGGAACCCTATATAATTTGATGGAGGCTGTTTAATCTTCATGGTTCCCTTATTTCTCTTTTTCTAATGCTTTGACAGGTAAATGTTATATTAGCCTTATCTCCCTATACGTAAACAGTCCTTTGTTTGTCTCTGTGCTGTATATTATCTATATATGTAGTTGTCAATTTCTTTGTCCTTTTTTACATTTTCATAAAGTGAATTCATGGGTGTGAGACAGACCAAACACCTGCCAAACACCAGTGCAACAATACAAAGTAAAGCTAAGTGTCATCATAAAATATATTAGTAATAATGTGGAACCACTTCCATTTGTTATATGTAATTATTTCCTCTTTTGTTATATATTTAGTTTGCTAATAATTCTTAATGAAAATGTTCACAGAATATTGTTAGAACAGAAGTCTGTTGTCACTGTCTTTGTGTGGTGTGTCGTTTTGCCAGCAGGTAGCGTAATCATCTTACAGTTAAACATCAGAAAATATTATGTGACACTGTCCATGAAGCAGTGCATGGAATTTGCTTCTGGTTCCTGAATTGGTGCAAAATACCTGTTTTGTCGTTTGTTAATGTTATAAAAATCTTTTGCTTCAGCTTACACATTTTTGCAATTTACAGGTTTGCTTAGTAAAAGAAACAAGTTATTTGGTCAATAAAAGTTATGTGTTATCCTGTATTGTACTTTGTCTATGGGAGACTGCTATATTTTAGAACTTATCTGTTTTTCGCATCTTTTAAACTTGTTGTACGGGTTTATGTAAGTTTCTCATTCCATAAAGCTATTAGTAAGATCCAGGTACATGAAAGTAAAACTGTAGTAAAACCTATGGCACTGGAGCATTTGTAAATGCTTTTAATTTTTGTTTTTGCTGTTGGGCATGAAGGGAAGGCTTTTTTAAAATAACTTATTACAATTCAATTGTTTTTATTAATTTAACCTTCTTGTAATGTAAGAATAAACATTGCATTTACTTGACATATTATATCAAACTTCATGAGGTGAAACTGTGTAGTAGCAGAACAAAAGAAATGATGAACAACTTCTGTATTTTTTCTTTACGTTCATGCATCATTCCATACTTTAGGAACCAATCCAGGTCTCCATGTCCACGGCCCATCGGATCCGGTTGTGGCCCAGCTGGGAGGATCAGTTCTCCTGCCATGCTTTAGTGAAAGCCCACTGCCTCTGGAAGGTCTACAGGTGGAATGGACGAAGATTGATTCAGACTCTGTAGTAAGTCTCTTCCAGCAAGTAGAAAGCAGACCATATCTCCAAAGTCAGGAGTTTAGAGGCAGAGTTGACTTTTTCCCAGATGAGATCCTCAAAGGAAACTTCTCCATCTTACTCTCAAATGTGGTTAAAGATGATTCTGGAGGTTTCAGATGTCAAGTAAATGCAACCAAAATGATGATCTCCAGTGAAGCCATAATTACAATTCAGGATATTAGTAAGTAATAATTCAAACTTTACTTACACATTTGATTTTATTACTCACTCACTCACTCATCTTCCATACCGCTTTATCCTGTATTCAGGGTCAAGGCAGGGTAGACCCTGGATAGGGTGCCAATCAATGGCAGGGCACACACACACACTCACACACCCATTCACACACTATGGGCAATTTGAGAACACCAATTAGCCTAACTTGCATATCTTTGGACTGTGGGAGGAAACCGGAGTCCCTGGAGGAAACCCACCAAGCACGGGGAGAACATGCAAACTCCTGCACACAGAGACAGGAATCGAGCCTGGCCGGGAATCAAACCCGGACCCTGGAGGTGCAAGGCAACAGTGCTAACCACTACCCCACCATGCCGCCATTGATTTTATTAATATGTTTAAATCTTTTTAAGGAACAGTACAAAAGACACCACTTTTATTTATTTTTTTGCTTACTTTTTCAACTTTGTCCATATTTATTTTCTGCATTCTTTCAGAACATTTTGTGGTGACAAGGGCAGACCGTGTTGTCTTTGCCCATGAGGGTGAGGATGTCGTACTGAACTGTTCCATAGATTCATGTACCAGTCAGTGAGATAGAAGAATTGACCTGGAAAAAGACTGAAAGGGATCAAAAAATCCTTGTCCTGCTTTATCAAGATAGTCAAATCTTCCCAGACTCCTCAAATGAGCGATATCAGGGAAGAGTTTGCTTATTTCCTTCTGAAATCCCCAAAGGAAACTTCTCATTAAAGCTGATGGATGTGAGGATGGAAGATAATGGAGAGTTCATGTGTGAGGTCCATACTAGCAACATCTCAGCACGTAACACTGTGGGTTTGCAAGGAATTGGTAATATTAATAATTCATAATTTTATCTTTTAATACAAAAATGTGTCTAATTAACATTTGTAGAGATGATTACATTAAAATACTTGGTTTAAAAATAATGGTTTATTGCCACATGCCTACAGGTTTCTCTGCAGTTCATATATCAGTTTTGGTGTTGTGCTTTGTTACACTGTTGCTTGCAGTGGGATTGGGTGTTCCTACATTCAACCATTTGAGAACAAAAGGTATTTTACCAGTCACTGCATATATAGGCAAAATAATTGTGCAGTTTAATATAAATAATCCAATAATCTATTTCTTTGTCAGTTGCTGATGGAAATAGCATGATGATGCATGCTTCACTGATCCTCTGCCCAAATATGTGCATCGGTCTAGCTTTTGGATTGTGGTCAACAGAAGGTAAAGTCACTGTCTACTGTCCTTAATTTCTACATACTTAGCACTAGGTATTAATTAAATGCATTTACATAATGAGGCAGTTTTGGTGTGATTTCCTACTGCAGGTCAGCTCTCTGAGATCGTAACTTGTTCAGCTGTGATTATTGCACGGCCTGTTATGCTGATGAAGACCGCTCCGTATCTTCACAGATTACCCAGTAGGTGCAACTTAATGCACCTACTTGGTTGCTATGGCATTTAAAGAAATATGGTTTTATGAAACATCTTTTAAATTTTATGTTTCCTAAACAAATAACTTCAAAAATTTACTTAACAGAGTGTGTGCAAAGATCGGTGATGTCTTTGGCTGTTCCACTTAACTACTCGATTATAGCAGTAGCTGCATGTTCATGTAAGTAATTCATTACATTTGAAATAAGTGCATGATGAAGTTTATTAATTTTATTAAATTATTGAAGTTTGAATTTTATTAAAATTAATATGAAGCAGCATTGTACTCTATCCACTTGTCACTGCATGCCGCGTCACACCCACATCTTGGGCAAAGCCAGGATCACCTGTGCACTCCTGTTCCGTACAACACATTGGCTACACCATCATCGTGGTAGGAGCGTGAACGCTTTCTGGGCTCTCCCAACTTTTGTCAGCATTCTATTTGTAACATGGTGGTGGCCCCACTCACTTCTCTCAAAGTGTTCCAAGTGCCCTTAGTAGAGAAGGCTTCTCAAGAGCTCAAGCGGTGCTTCCCCAAAACACCCATGCTTATTTTCCCAGTCTTTCCTGAAACACTAAAAACACTGCCCTCTTACTCTACACACCAACTACTGTCTCGTGCACTGTGTCTGCCACACCTCGTCACCACATATAGTAAGTGCTCATGTGCAACACACACTCTGCACAATCCTTCACCCCCATGCCTTCCGTGACGCCACTAGAAATTTGAGGGGAATTTTACAGTATAAGATTTGCCCATAGGGATAGATGAATACTTCAGTTTGTTGTAGCTAAAATATCTTGTTGCACTAGTTTATACTATGTAATATTTACAGATGTTGTTTATCTGTTGGATTTTGTTTTAGTGTATTTTGATGACATTATTCAGGCACACACAGCTTTTCATCATCTTAAAACAGTATTGGCAGTGATGATAGTGTTATCTGTCATCTGTGCTCTTACTTTAGGTAAGGACCCATATTCATATACTATACTACACAGTTTAGGAAAAAGATATATATCAATATCTAATGTTTAGCAATAAGTAGCAATAAGTTTAAACAGCAATAAGTTTTGTTTTTTTTCTAAAGTGTGTATATTTTGCCTATGTAATAATTATGTATTCATTTATATTGCGTTACACTGTTGAAAATAACGTTAATTTATTATTGTGTTTTTAAAAAATAATTCTATATGTTATGACACATAAAATAATTTAAGTAATTTGATTTAAAGATATACAGGAAACACTATATTAGGTATACAGTAACCACACAAAAGACGTGTTTTCCCCCATTGCACTTCTATTAGCACTTGCTGCAGTTCCCCATTTTTGATCATTAGATCAAAATATAATAACACTAATAAATAAATATATTTATACTAATAAATAAAGGGGCAGTAAGTACACAGCCCAACAATTATACAATATCTAGAAGCGTAATCAATTCAATTACATTTCGGGTTATATCTGTCAAAAAACTTTTTTTTTTTAATTCTTTATGCTCACTCAAAAATAACTAGTATTTACACAAAATTTTGAATTGGATTTGGTAATATTGTTCATTTATAATTCATAAATGTATCTTTAAATATACAAATGTGTCTAATTAACATTTGTAGAGATGATTTAATTTTTTTAAATTATTGATGCTCACTCAAAAGTAACTAGTATTTACATAAGATTTGAAATGCATTGAGTTGAGAATGAGGACTTGAGATTAAGTATCGTTAAATGATGGATATACTACATATGGTGGGGATCCATCTGCCCTTATGTATATGCTTGTGACATGGTAGAAGAACATTTTGTTTATATTTATTATTGACACACTATCAAGTGAGAAATGAAGGCTTAAAGGCCTACTGTATGTCCTACTTTGAAAAACTCATCAAGCTTGAAAATAAATAGTTTAATTAAGAATAATTAAAAACTTTCACTCATTCTTTGACAGCCAAGTTTGATCTGCGAATATATTCAACTGTGTGCCACGAAACATTAAATGCTGCTCTGTTTGGACTTTTTTTCCATCATCGTGCAAAAATATATGCGGGTAAGTATAGTTTATTTGCATTCAATTAGGACTAGGATATGTAGTGTGTTTATTACAGTTAAAATCATCACTCACCTCTTGTCCATCATTCAGAACAATGTTCACTGGATTTTAAGTACAGTCCATGCTATGAGAACATACCCATGCTGGCATCATTGCCACCTCTAATCATGGCACTCATGATGGTTCTGTTTCTACAAAAACACTACTTTAAAGGAAAACCGTTAAGATGTAAGTACTGTTAGGAGTACAATAATCCCTAATTGCTACACACATTACAATAAATAATACTAAATAATACACTTATTATCTTACTTTCTTTAGCCTGTAAGAAATGTCCTAATTTGATATAAGCACTTGAATATTTTATTTTTCTCAGGTCTCCATATTTCTCTGGCATCGTTTTTTGTGGATGTCTACAGCCTGTTTGAAATTATGATTTTTATTCTCATTGGAATTACCATGACAGATTTTCCCAGCTGTAAGTACGGATCAACTGAAAGACATTAAAGGGTACACAAATGTGTTCACAAAAAAAGTTTTTGATTTGCCTATTTTTTTGCCAAGTTGGGTGGTATGGTGGTGATGTGGTCAGCAATGTGGCCTTGCATCTCCAGGGTCTGGGTTTGATTCCTTCCTCGGGTCTGTGTGCGTGGAGTTTGCATGTTCTCACCATGCTTGATGAGTTTCTTCTGAGTACTATGTTTTCCTCCCACAGTTTGAAGACAGGCAGATTAGGTTAATTGCCATTATCACTGTGGCCTTGCACCTCTAGAATTAGGGTTTAATTCTGCTTTGTGTGTGTGTGCATGCTTGGTAAGTTTCCTCAGGGTACTCTGGTTTCCTCCCACAGGATAGACTAATTGACATTTCCAAAAATTTAATGTGTAAGTGAGTGTGCTTGTGTGCCCTGCAATGGGTTAGTGGCACATTGAGGACATACCCTGCCTCTCTTCCCGAGTCAGCCCTGTACAGGATAGGTGGTAGAGAGAATGAATACAAGGTGCTTGAAATGATGAATAAAAATTAGCAAAAATTACAAAAGCCAGCATATATTTTTGCAAATTGCAACTGATCACTCATTACTAGCTTCAATACTTAAAAAGCCCAGCAGTGTCCAAATATTTTGGGGGTCAACTGTATGCCCACGATTCCTTCTATAGGTGGGAATATTGCCATAATCTAAGTATTAAGAAATGCAGAAAAGTGTATGACTTGATGGCTAATATTATTGTTATAAATTCTTTTCACTTTATTAAAGCTTGTTAAGTGCACTCATTTTGTATCGAAACTAAGCTGGACTACATATAGGATCAACTTTACAAAAAAGCTTATTTTCCTTATTAATTATTATTATGTGTGTATAGTGTATTCATGTTCTAATGTAACATTTCTGCCTTTAATAATGTAATAAATGTTCCTATTTATAGTCTGGATGCTTCCATTTGAGGCAGTAATGTACATCATCACATGGATAACAGTGATTTTTCTGTTGAGACGTCATAGACAAGACTGTTGCTCTCAGCAGACAGTGGGAGGATGTAAGTACAGCATTGTATAATTGTTTATACAGTATGTCTACATTATATTTAAAATAAGGTACAAGCATACAAGGTACAAACATAAGTCTTTTCTGACCTCGGACTTTAAGTTCTTTCATTATTTTTTTTGTAACAAGGTGCTTTGTAATGGCTGATACATTATTCTTATACACATTTTTTTTTGTTATTTTTTGTGAATTGGTTTTTTTAAATAATATTGATAGGATAATGTCTGTGGTATCATTGTTAACTGAAAGAGCTCTGGAATGGGATTCACTGTTTATTAAAATGAGGCCACACCACCCAAACTAACTCCAGTAGTTTGTGCTTGTATTTGATTATGTATAGAAAAAGATTTTATTTTCTTCAGCTGCAAATTTCACAAAAAGTTTGGCCCGAATAATCTTGTTTTCTTAGATTTAATGAAAGATTGATCTAACACCTTTATCCAGCACCAGAAAAGTGATTTATAATTTTATTATAACCATTTCATGAGTTTACGAAGTTCCGAATAAAGTTACACATTCAGTGTACATGTTGGAATCACCTTTGTTGGAATGTCCAGTTATCCTTAAAATTGTGTTTTAGTTCTATTTTTATAGAAATATATAGATTTAATATAGCTAATCTTTATGTGACTTGAGGTGCAATGTGAGTGGTCTAAGAAAAATGAACTATGTTATGATATGCATGATATATGTATTGTACTTCTGAACTAATATTATAAGGGCTACTCAAAGGCCATATGTGAAGCTCATGTAGTAGTTATAACCTGTATGACTGATGATTGTTGTTAATTAATGTAATATAAATGTCATGTAGCTCTCTTTATTCATATGATCAAACACGCCAAATTTTGGCTTATATAACCTCCATCAGGTGACGTCATCTGATGAGACGCACCTGCAAGTTATAAATAGGAGTAAACCGGAAACATTCCTCAGATCGATTTTGTCTGAAGGGACGTCCGGTCACGCAGGCAGTGC
>JAOVVA010092529.1:0-12335 GCA_028565275.1 Leiocassis micropogon | reverse complement strand
TTTTTAAAGTGGGGAGAAGTGCATTTCAGTTTCTCTGAATGTATAGGTGAGAACAGCTGATTCACACCTGGGGAGTGAATAATTTGCATTTGAATGTTGTCTGGCATTGTAAAGCACACACAGTGAACCATTCCAATTGGGTAACTACTGTATGCTGAAAATTGTAGACCCCTCCATGACTTCTAAGTAAGAGAACTTGCAAAATCACAGGGTGATCAAACACTTATTGACCTCACTGTATATTATTATTATTTAATATTTTTCTTTATTTTGTAAGATTAATTAAAAGTATTTACAATATAGAAATGTCCAACATTATGTTAATTTATACACTCACTGCTTGGTCAAGGCTCCTTTAGCGAAAATTACTGCATGGAGCGTGGCATGGATGTGATCAGTCTGTGGCAGTGCAAAGTGTTATTGAAGATTGGGTTTCTTTGATAGCAGCCTTCAGCTTGTCTTTATTGTTAGATGACTGTTTCTCATTTTCCTCTTGGAAATAGCCTATAGGATTCAGGTCAAGCGAGTTGGTTGGCCAATTAAGCACAATAATATTAAAGTCAACAAACCAGTTGGTGGTAGCATTGGCACTGAGCGCAGGTGCTAAGTCCTGCTAGAAAAGGAAACAAGCATATTCATAAAGCTTCTCCATCTTGGAAAAAAATACTTTGGAGTACTCAGCAACAGTCCAGTTGTTTTTCTTCTTACCCCAGGTAAGATGCATCTGATGTAATGTCCGGTTCAGGAGTGGCTTTATACTAGAAATGCAACAGTACAGTATATGCACTCCAGCCTCACTCCACTCCATATTATATATTATATAGATTCCATTTATACTGTATAAATACATTAGCATACATGGTATTTATACTGTATGAATACATTAGTATGAATGTATTCCCATTGTTTTTAAATATTACCCTTTGAACCCTAATCATTATATACTTATATTATATACTTAGGAGTATATAGTTTTAAAACCCCACTAACTAATGTTAAGTCTAGCATTACTCCTATCACAAAACATACAAAATTTCAGCATATTATAGACCAAGCTCTGATCTAGTCCATACAATCATGAAATCCATTTATGATGTCATCACAGATTCAGTTGCCATGTTGTAATGGTTTTTCTGGAGTCTACATGCATTAACATGTTTGGCACTGTGTAAAATAATATCCAGTATTAAGTAAGCTATCAACATATATGGCATTGTGTGCGGATGCAGTGGCCTGTATCTGTTCAAATAACACTGAGTTTTCTTTTATTTCTATCTGTTTTTGTGGCTGTGTGCATCATGTTCTCCATTAACCAGACATAAGTATAGCCTTCAGTTTTTTAATTTTTGGTGTACCATTGCAGAACTGTGCATCACAAATTTGCTAATATATGAGAGGAGATACTCAGGAAGCTAGGATTACTTCCCGGCCTAAGACATCATCAGTCTTAACTGCTGTTCCCCAGCCAGGAAGGAGACATCATAAGCGGTACGAGGAGAAAGAAAAGAGGCAAACAGAAGCAACCAGACTAGAATAACAGCTAACCCAAATTGGTTCTTTCCAAATTTCCACCATACTTCTGGTTATCATGCCATCAGCGAGGAACAGACAGCTTACCCAAATGGATTTTTCTGTTTCATATTTTCTTTGACATCTGGATCAAAGCCGTTTCACTAACTAGAATCAGGGTGAGGTTAATTGACCCACATGGTGACATAAAAAATGCAATGTCCAAACAAGTGACAGAAAACTGATTGTACAAATATTATCATCATTCTAACCTTTTTTCATGTGCTCAGTGCCTTCTCTGGAAGACTTCCAATGTAGCCCATATCTAAATCCACCAATACTAACAGTATCGTGTAATCATCACCCTCCCTCATTACTAAATATTTTCCTCTAAATGTTTCAGTGTTTTATTCCTTACTTAATGCAGTCACAGTATTTTACCTAACTTTTTCTCCCTTGTGGTATTTTGTAATAAACTGTTTTGCCACACACGGTGTAACTGTGTTTCAATCCCAGTCATTCAGTGATAAGCTCTGAGGCCACTGTGACCCTCACCAGGACAAAGCAGTTACTATTAAATGAATGACCTATGACATTAGACATTAGACATTATGTAGTTTTTTTTCTACATAAACTGCTTTGTATTTTTAACTGCATTATAAATAACTAATTCTAGTTGAAACTTTTCTCTGCTTCATGCATTTTACATTCTGCTCAGACTCAGAACATTTGCATGACTTTTTACATACAACAATGACTTTGTTTGAGGAAGTGCAGTAAGCAGGAAACCAGTGCAGGATATCAGTTACTAAAAATATTAAATAAAGATATAAGTTATAATATAAATAGTGAATTGGAGCCCATGAGCAGTTTAATGTAGCAAACCATAAAAGGTGTAAAAATTTTAATAAAAAGTTAAAGGTTGCACTTGTTATAAATAATGTATGGCATGAATACACATACACACAAACCCATAAGACATAGCTTTCAGAGAAAAAAAACATGCATATATATCGTGGGAATGTCCATTGCAGAATGATCCTAAAGAACCCTTGGTTTACAATATGGCAGCTCATCACCTGTGTGATGTGTGTCTATTTACATTTAGGCATAGGCATGTCTATGCATCTCCCAGCATCACCGCATTCTGTGTGTTCGGGTCATGACCTTCAATATTGTTAGCTATCTTTTTCATAACTAATTTGATCTTCTCTTATTGAGAAGAACTTCTCTGTGTGGATGGGACTGACAGGCCTGACTGGTGGAGCTGGTGAATTAAATGTCCTGATGGCAGTAAACATATGAAGTAAGATCAGAGGCTTTTATGCAGCTTTAAAAAAAGATTTTGTAAAACATGTGTTTCACAAGATTGTAAGATCAGCATTAGACACTTACATACATACTGTACATACATACATACTTATATACATACATACAGTACATACATAAATATGGAACATCAGGAAGGGGGAGAAAACACATTTACAAGGAAAAAAACACACTTACAAGGGAAAAAAACATACACATATACGGGAAAGATGATTTGCCCTTCTGGGCCACCGTACTGATGTTTAACAGGTAGTAATTCAGTTGTGGCCACAGGTTGAAATTAAGTTTTAAATGATTTAAATTGTGAAATCCCCCAATGTGTTTTTTGTGTAAATTATAATGAATTCTTCTGGATCTGGCCAGAGCATTAGATGACAAGAAATTAGGAGACTCGGAGCCAGTGTTCCACAGAAGAATATTTATTTGGTTTATTTATATCACTCAGCAAACATAATTTGCAAAACATCCATTTTATACTGAGCCGTCAACATATGAACCCAAATCCAGGAAAAAATAAATAATAAATAAAAATAAAAAACAATAGAAGAAAAACACAATCAAGGTCATGAATATCATGTAAGAAATAAGTAAACAGGGACACTTACAAAGATCATGCTGATGTAGCAGGTATGCTTTTAAAACGTATTTTATGATTCCATATTGCCATGACTATATTTGGATTCCCCGTGTCCTCATGCTGTTTTGGGGAGTGCTAACCTTTAGCTTCTTCCCAGTCTGCATGTGAATTCACAGTGGTAGGTCACAAAAGTTTGGCAGTGATTCAATTAGATGTTTATTTCAAAAAATAGACGATTTCACACTATATACTAGTACAGTTGTGATTATAAGCCACTCAGTGAAGTACACATATTTTGAGGTCTGGTTTATCACATGACACAATGCAGATAACACACTGCTACACTGACAAATTAATTTTTTTTTATTGTACCATATCTGTATTAAACATAAAAATTATTATTGTATTAAAAATAAATACAAATCCTCACTTGTCAGACTGACATTCCTAACCATGACAGGAGTCTCTTCAGGTCTGTTTGTATCTAGCACATAGTTGGGCTACAAGTAATAGCTTGCAAAACATACTAATAACCAATAGAATACATACACTATATTGCCAAAAGTATTCACTCGCCTGCCTCACATTCAATTCACTTCAATTTTATTTGTATAGCGCTTTTAACAATTGTCATTGTCACAAAGCAGCTTTACATAATCAAACGAATTATCACATGCATACAGTATGAACTTGAGTAACATCCAATTCTTAATCTGTAGGGATTAATATAATGTTGGCCCACCATTTGCAGTTATAACAGCTTTCCAGTTCTTAGTTTAGTGTGATTATGGGAAATTTTTTACCATTCTTCTAGAAGCTTATTAGTGACGTCAGACACTGATGTTGGATGAGAAGGCCTGGCTCACAGTCTCTGCTCTAATTAATCCCAAAGATGTTCTATCGGGTTAAGGTCAGTCAAGTTCTTCCACACCAAACTCACTTATACATGACTTTATGGACCTTGCTTTTTGCACTGGTGCGCAGTCATGTTGGAATAGAAAGGGGCCGTCCCCAAATTGTTCCCACAAATTTGGTCCATAGATTCAATCCCAATAATATGTGTAAAAAAGATATATGAAAAAATCTAATAAATATGAAATATGAAAATATGAATAAAAATATGAAAGAATATCAATTGCATAAAACATCTTCTTTCATTAACTAACACTCTTGAATTGGTAACATAAACATTGGTAATTGGTAATCAACATTGGTAACATGTACTCAAGCAAGACTAGATTGAGATGGATTATATTGATTTTGCTCCTGGAGTGAGGCACAGGAAATTACTATAAATGTACAGTATCTAATGATGTACTCGGTCAAAACCGAGTATTGGTGCTGATTTTATTTATTTATTTGGACTTTAGTTATTTATTCATTAATTATTTTATTTAGATTTTTATGTTATACATATTATACAGAGAATGTGTGTACGCCAAAGAAGCTGCTACTAACGTTTATGCACCATAGAAGTGACCAATCTTGCTTCCCTAAAATTGTCAAGTTGCTAACTTCAGCTGTTTTGGAGAAATTACTTTATATGTGTCTTCTCTCCAGTTCAGCTTTCTTTTATATGTTCGGCATTATACTGTCTCACTTCAAACAGTAATCGTTTAAAATGCAAACTCTTCATATTTCTTTATGAGTATTGATACCTAAAATTGATACTGAAATTGTAAGCTTCTCGAAGCATATGACCTGTAAGAATTATTGTTTAAATTGGTTTTGGTAAAAGCTTAAAGAGTAGCTGCTACTATATTCTAAGCAAACGTTTGTCACACCAACTATTGACTTTGCTTCATTAATTACTCTTTACCTTTTTATATTTTTTTCACAATATTGTATATAGCTAAATTTGTTTGTAGTATTTTTTTTTATAATAAATTGTACTATGAAAGATGTTTCTCACAGATCCAATGTTGCTGACGAGAGCAATTATTATCATTCCAGAGGTTCTCATTTGAAGCACTATAAAACTCAGCACAGTTCTCATTAACACCTCCATTCGTTCTCCTTTATTCCAGAACCTAAAACCAAGACAATCAGAATCAGACTTAGATCAGTGTTCAGTTTCCTTTGATTCCACACATTTAACTGACTCATTTAAGCCCCTGTTCCTGAGATGTACATTGGGAAACGACATACAGTAGCAAGAAAAATTCTGTGAACCAAGTCAAGAATATTGACAAACATAATGTGCCTAAAATAATAACACAAAAAAATTCTGAACACACTCATTCAACATTCAAAATGGTTGTGGAAAAAGTAAGTGATCTCTTAGGAATTAATAATGTTGACCCCAAAACAATGTTGTTTTTCTGAAGTCATTCTTGTTGTACAGAGCAAATTCATAAAGTTTGCATAGCTTTTAGCAGTCAATGTATCTCTAATCCACATACCAAACTCACTTACTTAACAAGACTCCAGGTACATGTATGTTATATACCAGATTCCATTTAGCTTTTTTGAGGTCATTAACTCAAGGATTCACATACTGTACTTTGTCCAATAGCACTATGAGAGTGTTGTTCTCAATAAAGACATAAAAGATAATAATAATAAAAAAAAAAGGTTTGGGTTATTATTTTAAGCACATTATATTTGTCTATATGCCTAAATTAGATGAAGATCAGATCACATTTAATGACAATTAATTAATGCAGAACACCATGAAATTCATAAACATTTCACATACTTTTACTTGCCACTGTAAATATAATAAGGAATAATCTTAGCAAATTTCAGAACAGTTTTAATGATATTGACTGTATTGCATCTTAAAAGGAGACAGAAATAATCTCAGTTTCTTACGCAGTGGTCAGTGATGTACCGTCTACCCATTTCCACTCTTCCTCTTTAACGCTGTCACTCAGATCAATCCAAACATCAAAGCTGCCCAGATGTTTAACAATAAACTCCTGTAAATGACAACACAATTAAAAAGGCTTTAACCTCTCTCTCTCCTTCTTTCTTTCTTTTTTTCTTTCTCTCTCTCTCTCTCTCTCTCTCTCTCTCTCTCTCACACACACACATACACACACACACACACATACACACACCTGTTCCTCTCTGCTGTTTATGATCACCAGGTCTGTTCCTTTGTCCCTGCTGTCCTGTGTGCTGTCAGTCCAGCTCTTCATCTAATTAGACACACAATAAAACCTGGAG
The DNA here is from genome assembly GCA_028565275.1 of Leiocassis micropogon. Taxonomy (NCBI): domain Eukaryota; kingdom Metazoa; phylum Chordata; class Actinopteri; order Siluriformes; family Bagridae; genus Leiocassis; species Leiocassis micropogon. Next base: position 5,749 of record JAOVVA010092529.1, on the reverse strand, counting down.
CGGAAGCTGAAACAGCTCCCTTTGTCTTTTAGAGAATTTAAAGTGATCAACACTCACAGTTTCTGATTGCTTTATGCATAAACATGATATATATACCAGACTATACAATATGATAAAATCATTTTTAAACTTAAGAAAGCTTGCTCTTAACCTAATTGGTTTATTATTGATTATTATGGATTATTTATTGAGTTTTCAAGAGAGTTATCATTTATTAGTGATATCATATAAAACATATAGGTTTGACTATTCACACTGAGTTAAATTAATTAAACATATAGTGGCAAAAACTATAACAATAAACTAAAGTTTTCAACTGGTTTCAATGAAAGATGATAAAAAAGGTAAACAATCCACCCAGTAAACAGACAGCACTAAATAAAGCATTAGATAAATAACTAGTTTAAACATTTTGCGTTCTGCATATAGAATTTATTTTCTCCAATTGTTTCTCAGTCCAAATATGAAGAGCCCATGACATTTCTGCAGCACTACAGCTTGTACTTCTGTATAACTTGATAAAAGGTTATTGTTGTATTTCTCTCTTTAGTCTCTGACTGGATAAATAAAAACAGCACACACACTCTAAAGAGAACTCTATGTGTGGACAATAAATACTTATATAGACATTTACATTTTAGACACTGGGTGTGGAAACGGCCGCGGTACATATATTATCTCCAGGAGGAAGGTAAGGTTTAGTGATTGGGAATTAATGTTGAGGTGATCAGTAATTAATGAGGTGTTATTACAATACAGACAAAGTTAGATATTAGTTCTCCAGGAGAAATGTAAGACTGATTAAGACTCAGTAATTACTGCACAGTTAATAGTGAACTGACTGAGGAGTGTACTTACTAATTAGTTAAGTAATTAATTAATCTAGTAGTTAGTGCTTGTAACCTATGTGGTATGAATAACTATTTATTCATTCTTTTTTACTCCATACACAGTTCTCTATGAGTTATGGATCAGGATTGTAAAATGTCACCAATATTAATGAAGTGTTTTAAGAGTTTTATTTAAGAGCTTGGAAAAATTATATGGAGGAACATGTGAGAGGATGAGAGTTAAATCTTGATGCTCCAGTTTTAAGACGTTTGTGGATTTTCACTGAGGACATTTAACTGTTGGGCAGAAAATGTAATGTTAAATCTATCTACTTACCCAAATCACCAAGTGTCCTCAGGCATCCATCTCTCTCCCTCTGTAACTGGTTTCTCTCTATAATCAGGTTTTTGTTGCTGGTCTGTAACTGGTCTTTTTCCCTAGTCCGGTTTATGTAACAGATTCAAGAACAGTTTTTTTTCCAAAAGCAGTAACTATTTTAAATTTACACCTGCATTGATTGGATAGCATTATATAGTTAACCCTATAACCCTTGAACTTCCTCTCTTCAACTTTGCAAGTCTATCATCTAATCAGTAGTGATAATAAATGTGCGATATCTGCATATTGTGCACCACCACAATAAATGTGGTGATAATAAATGTATGATATCTGCATATTGTGAACCACCATCGAAAATGTATTCAATAATCACTATTCATGACACATGAACATTATCACTGCACAATATCTAAGGCAATGTGCAATACTCAAATATATTACACTGTATATTCAGACATTTAAACATCTTACTAGTTATTTATTATTATGCTTTAATCTCATTGTACATGTGTATAGTGACAATAAAGGCATTCATTCATTCATTCATTCATGTAACTGGTCTGTAACTGTTTTTTTTAGTCTCTCTGAATTTGGACCTAGCAATTACAGTTTAGTCTCAACAGCCTCATTGTTAGCAATGCCAATCAGCATTGAGCTGAAGAACATTTAGCAGTCATTTAAACATTATCCATCTGTAACTTTATCCAGCCATCATCTAAATAAATAAATAAATAAATAAATGAATACAGCTAGTGGGGGCTTTGGATTTGTTTTAAATAAAATGATTTGCAGAACTCAAGCACGTCACCTTTTCTGTCTCTAGAGCATGATGACTGCATGACAGAGTAAAGTTTTTATCCAGATTTATATGAAAACATTTTCTTCTTAATTGTTTGTGGATTTAGATTACCTGTGACATGCAAAGTGAATTCCTAACTAAGCTCATTTGCATTAAATGATGGCCATAAGACTCCAGTCAGGTGCACTAACAGCTAGGAGCTCGGAAATTATTTTAACTTAATAATATGAGAAACTAAAACATTTGCTAATCAAAAGTGTAATGTTAATAATGTGTATTATTAATAAATAAAATAGTAAGAAGAAGAAGAAAAAAGAAGAAGAAGAAAACATTAAATCTAATTTCTTAGATTAAATACAATTTTTTAAAATCTGATTTCATGGCTTTAGTAAGAATAGATCCAATGTATGTGAATAAAAGAATCTTATTTTGCAATGATATACTTAATTACTCCTGTTTAGGAATATAAACTTTAATCTGGGACCTACGTGTCTGATCTGCCTGTTTATTAAGAGCTAAAGATGGGTAGGTTAGCAGCTTTATATCAGTGAACACTGAGAATTCAATTTTATTTGTATAGTGCTCTAAACAATGGTCATTATTGCAAAGCAGTTTTACAGAATCAAAAGAAAATTATGGAAACGAGTATGAAATGTGTGAGAAAATATGTATTACTCAAAATGAGCAGATTTTCTTGAAGAGCAAGCTGAGGGCAACGGTGGCAAGGAAAACCTCCCTGTAATGGCATTAGGAAGAAACCTTGAGAGGAACCAGAATCAACAGAGAACCCATCCTCATTTGGGTGATAACAAGTAGCGCGAATTGTTTTACAGCCACAGGATCTTGTCATAAATTAACAGCTCTTAAATAAAAACAAATCTACAAAAGACAGACTTGTTTAAAAAGGGGTATAATTGGTAAGCTTTAAATTATGGGTTCATGTTGGGTCACCTTTATTATTCTTTTTATATTCATTAATGAGTGTGAATAATATAAATTTGTTTCCACATTTTAGTTGATGGTATGTCTTGTAACATGTCAGACAGACGAAGAAATAAATGAAAAAAAAAAACAGAATAATAGAACAGAACAGGACAGATGTAAGACAACTGTGAACACCTGGGAGATTAAATAAGGAAATTAATCAAACATAACTAGACATGCTGTGAACAGAAATCATTAACAAAGACACAAAGTCCAAAGCAGCTTTGCCTTTTGCCACAAGAGGGCAACACCAACATGGTATTCATCGTCTCTGACAGTGGGTGATGTAAAAAAAAATATGTTTATATAGGGTCGCAAAAGATTTTGGAAGGACACCCTGGGAGGGATGTTTGTGCTTCAACACATCTACAAAGTGTCCAAAAACAGCAATCATAATGTCAGTATACACTACTTTTTATTTTAAAAAAAAAAGGATCACATGAGAAGAGTAAATTATCACTCACTCATCGCCTATACCGCTTTATCCTGTATTCAGGGTCACGGGGGGCCTGGAGCCTATCCCAGGAGGCTTAGGGCATGAGGCGGAGTACACCCTGGACAGGGTGCCAATCCATCACAGGGCACACACACACAAGGATACACACTCATTCACACACATACGGGCAATTTTCGAAACGCCGATTAACCTAACCTACTTGTCTTTGGACTGCGGGAAGAAAGAAGAGTAAATTATATATTTATATTATTTTCATATTGGGGCACCACAGTGACATAGTGATTAGCACTGTGGCCTTGCACCTCCAGGATTGAGGGTTCGATTCCTACCTCGGGGTCTCTGTGTGTGGAATATGCATGCTCTCCTAATGATTTGGATGCAGGTGTACCTTCTTTGCGACAGAACACAACTTAAGGATGCAGTAGACAACTATAAAGGGGCCACAACTCCTGGCTGGGCATACCAATGTTTGGGACATCGCCTTTCATTTAGTGAAGCTTGTGATAGTTGATGGCTGAGCCAAGTGTCTAAAACTGAGTGGAGTTTTACTCTGCTGGGTTTTTGCTAAAGGTTTTGCAGGTTTAAGTTTATGGTCAAACCTTTTCATCTCACAGCGGAATCCCTATCTGAAGAATACAGTGGAATTCACACAGCTGGTATCAATCTTTTCCCCAAAAAAAATGTGAGAGGGCTCTATCTGATGCCACAGTTGGGGAGTCATCAGGAGTGAGAGAACGGCAGGATGCTCAGAGTGGGGCTGACAGGGCCTCTCGAAGCAACACTCTTTAATGAGAGGCCATAAGCTAAGCGCTCCAGGAGATTGCTGTCAGCACAGCTCGACTTTAAGCTTAGCACACAGTGGAGTAGTGAGGGGTCGTTCATGAATGATTTGTATTTTTTGAACGAATCTTTAACGTGACTCAGAAAAACGAGTATTCTTGTAGAGTGATTAGTTCATTTTCTACTGGGCGCAAAGCATCACAAACCCTCCTTAAGGTATGTACAGGAAATAGAAATGACTAGTAATCTTTGAGTCTTTTTGGTCTGAATCGTTCATTCTTTTGTCACGTGACTCCCGAAGATGCTATGCAGTGCAATAGATTCAAAAGAACGAACGACTCAGACTAGAAGTTATGAGAGGTGAGCTGCTCATTCTGTTTATCATAATTTGTCCTTAGCTGCATTGTAATATTTTCATTACTGGAACTATAGCCAAAATGTGTGTATGTAGATGTGTTGGGGGTCTGTTTATTGAAAATGTAACACTTTATTTTATGTCTGATCAAAAGAATAAAATGAACTAAATGACTCAAAAATTATTTGTTCTTTTGATGAATGACATTCAAAGAATGAGTCACTTAAATGATTCAAACTTCCCATCACTACAGTGGAGGTCAACCTGGTGATCCCCACAGCCTTTGTCAAGGCTGTATTTCCTGCTTAGTGCCATGTGGAGAGTACGGAAAGGTACTAATTTTGCCCTGACCCATGATATGCTTTGCTTGAACCATGATATTCCATACAGTGCATACAGTATGTAGAGGCATGCAGCATGCAAGAGCAATCAAGCGAGTGAGAGAGAAAGATAGATAGAGAGAGTGAGAGAGTTAGCTGAGGATACAACAGATAATAATCGCTTCAGCATTCTTTTTTCCAGGGCATGCTACTGTACATACTAGTCAGACAAAGAGTTTTAATTGGACTCACACTGAAAGTTGTAAAAATGATATATACAGTTTTATGCAAAAGTTTAGGCACTCCTTGATAAATTACAGATTTTGATGATTTTTTTCATTAAAAAGATGGTAACAGTCTCTCTTGGAAATGGAAAAGAAATGCACATTTTCAGCAAACACTGATGCATAGTTACTTCTTATGCCATAAATTGAACAAAAATTAAAAAAATAAAAACATTATTATGGCACTGTGCAGAAGTTTGGGCACCCTAAGAGTTCCAGAGTTTCTTTTTTACAAGGTTTTAGACCTTCATCAGCTCGTTAGATCTGATGCATGGCAACATCTGTCTTTAGTAAATGCCAATTTCAAACCTTGTGCACACACTTGCGGACACTCAACAACCATGGGTTTCTCTAAGCAGCTGTGTAAGGCTTGAAATTTAAAGTTAAAGTTATTGATGCCCACAATGCAAGAGAAGGCTAAAAGAAGCTAGTAAATCAATGTCAGCTTTCAGTTTACACAGTGAGAAATGATTCTCGCTTGGGGTGCGAGAGGTCCCGGGTTCAGATCCCGGACGAGCCCCCAAGAGCACATTGTTTGTAAATTGTTTATTATTCTTTATTATTATATTTTTCTTTCCTTTTCTTATTACGCTCCTGGAC
>JAOVVA010092488.1:0-12336 GCA_028565275.1 Leiocassis micropogon | reverse complement strand
AGGGGTTTTGCGCTCGTGCACGTGCGCTCAATTTCACGTTAATTCGGATGTACAAAGAGAATATGCGTGGGATTCCGTGTACGCAGTGTTTCATACATCAGATTTTTTTACTGCGTATGCACATTTACAGCTTTGTCCGTACGCAATGTTTTAGTATGACTTCAACGCAAGTCTTTGTACATGAGGCCCCAGATGTTTACTGGGTTCCATCTTTAGACTTTATTGTTTCCTTTTGTTTTCTTGCTTCTTTTCTTGGTTGGTGAGAATAAATACACAGAAAAACACAATGCTTTTCATCACAAGGCGATGTGTAAGGAATTGGATTGCGGATTTATTACTACATTCTTTAATTGTAACATAGACATTTTGATACCCTGCTGCATGCGGCCATGAACATGGTAAGCACCAGGGCCCGTATTCACAAAGCTTCTTAGAATTCTCTCAGAGAGCTCCTATCTCTTTGTGAAAATAGAATATATGATAATAGAACAGACAGTGAAATCATAATGTTTGTATATGAAGAAATTGTATAATCATGACTACAGGCTACTTTAGCAAAATGTCTGTTATAGCCTAAATATCTTAAAGTTAATTAAACAGCCAAATGTTGAAAATGTGTCAACTTTTGAAGCAACCAATTTCCACACAGTAGTTACTATATTTAAGTTCTTACATTAATTTACCATACTGATTTTATTACTTATAATCCATTTTAGATTGACGGGAGCAAAATGGCTCAGCTTTTACCAATCTAATGCAACATGATTGCAGGACAGCCTATTTAAGTTGCACTTTTTGATGGTATATAGCCAACAATACAAGAAAGATGGAAGGAAGTAAAAGGATAAGAAAACCAAATTGGACAGAAGAACAGTGTTTACTTTTAACTTTACGTTCAGTGTTTGGAGAATATTTCTTCGTTCCGCCATTTTGTCCTCTGCTACAGAAACTCTTAAGCCTCTTAAGAGTCCTCCTCTCTACTCTTAACAATTTTTACCTTAGGAGCTGTTTTTAAGGTTAAGATGTTTTGTGAATCATTTTTATCTTTACTAAGATTTAGTCCTAAATTTAAGGGAAAATTCTAAGAAAATCTCATAATTGTAATTAAAATTTCTTAGAATTTCGTCACTAGGAGCAATTTTTAGGCTCAAGAAGCTTTGTGAATACGAGCCCAGAAGATGATGACATAATATGAACTAAATGCAATCTTCTATAATATGTGGATAAGATAGCGTGATAAGCTCATACGAAAGTATCTTCTTGTTTTCATAAGGACTCTGGCTGCTGCATTCCTGCAACTGGAGCATGTATAAGCACCTAGCAGAACATCCAAACAGGAAGGCATTAAAGTAGTCAAACCTAGAGGTAGCAAAAGCATGAACTAGTTTCTCTGCATCATGTAGTGACATTATTATTTTTTGGTAATATTTCTAAGATGAATGAAGGCCAGCATGTACAACTATATTGAAAAACCTAGAACATTGGAAGATCCAGAGATTACTTGATATTTCCAGCACCCTGACTCCAGGGATATATCCATTACAAGTGCTGCCACTGCCCCTAAATGCCTCGCTAATTTAGCATGCCTCAGTATAGAATATCCTATAGTATGTCCTATAGCTCTTTCAGGCTTTTCAGCCTTAGCATTAGTTTTGGTTGAGAGAGTATGCTGCAGAATATTCCCCCACTCACCCTGCTGTGAGGGTGCTAATGCCAGAATTGAGGATTGCTAACGCACTCAACAAAAGTCCAGCACTGTAAAAAGGCTCAAAGTCTATTTGTCTGTGAAATTAAAGTTTGACCTTTATTTGTCACATATACATTACTGCACTGCGAAATTCGTTCTTTGCATATCCCAGTGTAACTGAGGTCAGAATGCAGGGTCAGCCATGATAAAGCACCCCTGGAGCAGACAGGGTTAATGGCCCTTGCTCAAGCACCCAACAGCGGCAACCTGGCTGAGCTTGGGTTTGAACGGCCGACCTTCCAATCAGTAACTCAGAACCTTAATACACTGAGCTACCACTGCCCCAAAATTGTATTGGTACATAGTACATCTGTATGTAGGTTTTGACCTATTTTGTTGGTGTCCCCAGGATCATTGATTCAATCACAGATTCTGCTAAAGATGGTAATGATTATTCTGCACGTGTCTTAGATTTTTATTATACAAATACTTCATGGGGACAATCAGTGGCTCTAGCACTTTGCACAAATGTGATGTGTGTTTTACTCGCTATAGCCCTTGTAATTATTATGGTTCTTAGTACTTGGTATCACTGGAAATGGTTTGGTGATCTACATAGCAGGACTTAAGATTAAGAACACAGTCAACACTGTCTGATAACTCACTGTCTGATTTTCTCTACTGTGCGTTTCCAACTAAACAGTGAATGGTTTTCTCCTAAGCAGGGTTTGTCCTAAAGCTTCCAGTAATGTAGTTCAGCCACTGCAGCATGTTCGTTCTTCCTGCTTTTATAGGGTGATATTACTTATTATTACATAACTTGACTTATTTTTTTTTATTTGCACATTATTTTTCAATTTCTTCCTTTCAAGTCATTAATATAAAATTATTTTAGTGTGAAATGCAAATGAGTTTCATAAAATGTTCATTCAATTGTGATGTGTAATTAAAAGAAATATGATTGACATTTTTTTGGTGAGATTTAAATATGAATTGCAGTAACTTGTAAGCATTTATATGATCATGAGAGCAAACTGGATTTTTATGAATAATACATCCTGTACATGTTCCTGTGAGTGATTTATAAATGATAGAGTTAATGTTCAGCTTGTTAAATTTACTAGTAGAAAAACTTATTTTTTTACTTAAGTGCAAGTACTAAGTACACCAGACAGGTCAGGGATAAAATTGTGGAGTAGTTTAAAATACTACTATTAATCCTAGTATTTAATCTATAAAGCAATTAAAAAGGTTCAGGCTATCTGTGTGTGCCTAATATAATGAACGTTTTTCAGTTTTCTTCCGAATTTAGTTGTATTCAATTCCCACCCGTCACTAGGGGGCTTCCACATTAAGGCTACTGCTACCAGTCAGGAAGGGCCGAAGACTGTTTCCTTCTAATCATGTGATGCCTGCCGACCACATCTTTTCAAACTACTTGCTTATGCACCATTAGGGTAACACACTTAGGGGACAGCGCTACCCGCCCCTTCCACTTGCGTGAACCGACAGATGCCAATGATTGTCTGTGTCTCTCATTCCACCCCACTGAGAGAGCTCGGCCAATCAGCTCTCTCTAGGTCCCTTGGCAGGAGTCTACAGCATCACCCGGGAAATGAACTAGTGATCTCTGGATGATAGGGCGAGCACTTTACCACTGCACCACTCGAGTGCCCAGAGCTTTTTCTTTTTTTACCCCTTCTGCCATTCAGACCTGTCTGACTCATCCATGTGCCTGGTAGTTTTACTGTGATGGCTTGAATGCACACGTACATTTGTTGACGGTGTATAGCTCCAGCTTCATGTGTTCCCAGTAATGAAAAGAAAGTTGCATTGTGTAGTTGTTGTTAGAAATGGGTCTGGTGACAGAGGAAAAAGTATAGTAGCATAGTTGTGTATTATTTCTGCTCATACAAAAGTGGTTATGAATGGGGACCGATTTTTAAAAATGTGGCCGAACAATTCTTTCCCATACCTGTCCCATTCCCCCAACTTACACCACCTGATGACAACTTGTGGGGAATATTAAAGGAGTATGTTCAACTGTGAAGATCTGCCAAGAACTGTGCCTGCATTATCTGCATAAACGATATGAACACTGTCTACAGCGAGGAGGTGAACACACACTTACATTCCACATACCATGTTAAATCAACACGCGATTAGTTTGTATGTTAGCTTCTTTCAGAAGAGATGAACTCACAGATGGCAAAAAGGTTATATTGTAAATCTTTTCATTACTATTTTTTCCACATACTGTATATGAGACCGACATAACCTAAATGAGGTTCTGTTTCCTGTTAAGTGTGGTTCCCCTCAAGGTTTGTTCCTATTGTCATCTTTTTCTTGCCAATGTTGTCCCTGGCTTGCTCTTCAAGGGAAAAAGTGAGAATTAGAATTTATACTTTTTTCCTTACATTTTAATAATTAATTTTACTATTTTTTATTCTTTAAAGCTGCTTTGCAACATGACCTTTGTGAAAAGTGCTATATAAGTTTATTTGAACTAAACATTTTGCTGTTTTAAAGCTTCAGTTTATAAATCACAAAATAATTTTACATTTTACAAAATTACATTTGGAAATTGTAATGTATCTACATTAAACTGTTAAGCAATCTGTCACAGTCGGGCCAGGCTCCGACGCCAGCCAAACACAATGCCCTTTATCCCCAGAATATTAACCGTGATCAACTGAAGTCAATTAAGGCATGCCCATAAGAAGCACACACCACACTACAGCTACTTACCTGCTACTTACCTGTACTCTGTGTTCCTCAGAAGTATCCCTGTCTGTCTCCAGTATCTTCCTCTTCACGGCTCCGTGGTGTGTGCCTCCCGTCGCTCCCAGGTCTCCTCCGTAAGGAATTCCACGCAAATCATCGTCTCCACGAAAAGAAACATGGAAGGAAATCTCAACCGACATCCGAGAATCAGCAAAAGTAACTTTCTAATAAAGTATATGACACTTCCTCATCTGAAAACTGCCGTTAACTCTCTCTCTAAAAATAAACACAGCTCATCCTTAAACTTACTATCGTGTGAGTGTCCGTCCTTGTTACAGAAGCCCGGACCTTACCAACAATCAGGATGAGTGATCCTGAACCCATCCGAGCGCTGGTGGAGGAATTACGCCGGATTTTCACAATCACGCCGCCACCATTGCAGAGCCTAGCTGGCGGCGCTTCCAGCGCTTCTTCGACGCCCACGGTTCCCAGTCAATGAAGAATCAGTGGGAGAACAACTATATCACCTAACCCAAGGTAATCTCTCTATACAAGACTATGCCTTACATTTCCGTACCCTTGCATCGTCCAGCGGGTGGAATGAACAGGCCCTCATCACCACCTACCATCAAGGATTGGAGCCCAATCTGCGACTTATGCTGGCAATCCATGATGATTCCATCTGTATCAAACAGTTCATACAACTCTCTATCCGTTGTGCCGCATGCATCACTTTCTGACGCTCCGACCCAAGAAACCCTACATCCCTTCTCTTTGAACGATCTATGAATCCCGGTTTCCCCGAACCCGAAAAGGAACCCATGCAACTGGATAGGGGTAGGATTTCACCAGCGGAAAGACAAAGACGGCTGACCCAGAATCTTTGCTTGTACTGTGGCAGCGCAGGGCACCTTAGGCTGGAATGTCCCATTCGTCCCCCTCGTCAAGTGGTGAGTGCTATGTTTTCTCATATCGAAAGATTACAACCCCTCACTACATGTGTGAACCTTACTGCTTCTCGTGTTACTGTCTCTGTAGCTGCTCTCCTTGACTCTGGGTCAGCCGGAAACTTCATCTCCGGGGAGTTGTGTAGACGTCTCAAGATCAAAACCACTCAGACGGAAAAACTATTCCAAATACAATCCATAACTGGGAAACCCCTGTCCAGAAAATCCGTATGTCTATAGGCAGGCCCAGTCACACTTCAAGTGGATTTATTTCATCAAGAGGAGATAAAATTTCTGGTATTGGAAGAATCCACCTCCGACGTCGTCTTAGGATGCCCTTGGCTTATGAAGCATGACCCTGTCCTCTCTTGGGCTACAGGAGAAGTTCTCGAGTGGGGCAAGACCTGCTTCCCAAACTGTTTTCCCCGTCTACCGTTAAAACCCCATGTTATAAATCTACATTCAACATCAGTCGAAAGTCCCTTAGAAAAACAGTCAGTGGAAGTCCCCCATCAATACTCCTCCTTCGCTGGCGTCTTCTGCCCAAAAAGAGCCACACAATTACCTCCACATCGACTATGGGATTGTGCTATCGACTTACTTCCAGGAGAACCACTACCCCACGGACGTATTTATCCGCTCTCACTACCCGAAAGAAAGGCCATGGAAGAGTACATCGCTGAGGCGCTCCAACAAGGTTACATCCGTCCGTCAACTTCCCCTGCAGCATCAAGCTTTTTCTTTGTAGCAAAAACGGGAAGGTGGACTGCGGCCCTGTATAGACTTTCGAACCCTCAACAAGGCCACTGTGAAATTCCGGTATCCGTTACCCTTGGTCCCGGCAGCATTGGAGTGTCTCTGTGAGGCCAAGCTGGATCTCCAAAGCACATACAACCTAATCCGCATCAGAAAGGGAGATGAGTGGAAGACAGTGTTCGTAACAATTCAATTCAATTCAATTTTATTTGTATAGGGCTTTTAACAATTGGCATTGTCCCAAAGCAGCTTTACACAATCAAAAGAATTATTTAAGTATGGAATTTCAATGTGTATGTAACAACTAGGGCCTTGTCAACACCCCTGCCATCTTCCAGAACTTCATGCACGAATCCTCCGGGATTTTCTCTATCAGTTCGTCATAGTTTAAATTGATGATATCCTCATCTTCTCCAAGTCTGAGTTCGAGCACAGTCAACATGTCACGAGGGTACTCCAACGTCTACGGAAATTTAAACTCCCTTAAAGCTGAAAAGTGCACCTTCCATCAAACATCAGTCAAGTTTCTTAGATACATCATAGACCAAAAAGGAATAAGGATGGACAAGCAGAAGGTATCCACCATTTCCACCTGGCCTGAACCCACAACCATAAAGGAACTACAACGATTTCTGGGATTTGCCAATTTTTATAGAAGGTTCATTGTGAATTACACAACACCACAGCTTTCCAATAACTCTAACACTCCTTCATATCAGCACCTATCCTTGTTCATCCCAATCCCGAGCTCCCGTTCGTGGTGGAGGTTGACACCTCAACAACAGGAGTAGGGCCAATTCTCTCCCAGCCGCAGGGGAAGCTACCAAAGCTCCATCCATGCGCCTTCTTTTCAAGGAAATTTAATCCAGCGGAAATAAACTATGACATCGGGGATCGTGAGTTGTTAGCCATCAAAATGGCCCTCGACGAGTGGAGACACTGGCTGGAGGGGCAGCCCACCAGTTTACGGTTCTGACTATAAGAACCTGCAGTACCTGAGGGAGGCCAAGAGGCTCAACCCGAGACAGGCAAGATGGGCCATGTTCTTCTCCCGATTCAACTTTAAGATATCTTACATTCCGGGTACAAAGAACACCAAAGCCGACGCTCTTTCACGACTACACACATCTAATGAAACCATTGAAGAACCAGTATCCATTCTCCCCGAAACACTTTTCATCAACCCTATCCAGTGGGAACATCCCACTTCCGTTTCAGAACCTGCCCCAACTACTCCACCCGATTGCCTGCTACATCGCAGATTCGTGCTGGAAAAGGATCGCTACTCCCTCATCCACTCCGCACACTCGTCATTGGGTACTGGACATTCAGGGATCGGACGCACTCTCTCACTGCTACAGGATCGCTTCTTGTGGCCAAACATGTAAAGGGACGTGAAAAGGTACGTTGGGGGATGTCAGGAATGTGCAATGTCATAGACCCCACGACACTTACCAGCCGGAAAGATCATGCCACTGCCTATTACTCAGTGCCCATGGTCACACTTGGGGGTGGACTTCATTACTGATCTGCCAAAATCAAATGGACATACTTGCATACTTATCATTGTAGACCGATTTTCAAAGGGATGTCGACTGATCTCTCTTCAAGAATTACCAACCACAATGGAGACTGCAGAACTCCTCTTAAATAAGGTTTTCCGTTACTTTGGCATCCCGGAAGATATCGTCTCTGATCGTGGTCCCCAATTCAAATCAAGGGTCTGGCAAGGTTTCTTCCGACTCCTAGGTGTGACCGTGAGTCTGACAAATAGACAGTCCGAGCGCAAAATTCAAGAAATCGGCCGCTTCCTTCAACCCCTACAACTGGCCTCACTCCCTTCCAGTGTATCCTAGGCTACCAACCCCCATTATTCCCTTGGAACGGAGAACCATCAGATCTCCCTGCAGTAGATTTCTGGTTCCAGGAGAGAGAGAGAATCTGGGAGGAAGCTCACCATCATTTACAGAGGGCTGTACGCAGGCATAAAGGCAATGCCGATAGACGTCGATCCACCGCTCCAACCTATAAACTAGGAGACAAGGTATGGCTCTCGACTCGATACATGCGTCTGCGTCAGTCCTGTAAAAAGCTAAATCCCAGGTACGTTGGTCCCTTCACAATCCTATAACAGGTAAACCCGTAACGTATAGGCTCCAACTACCACCACAATATCGCATTCACCCTACCTTTCATGTCTCATTATTGAAGAAATATCAAGACCTTGACCTTTTGTCTTCCACAGAGCCTGGCCCAGAAGAGGAAACGCCCCCTCCTCCGATCATCGTGGACGAAGGTACCATCTATCAGGTCCAAGACATCCTGAACTCCAGCCACCGTGGTGGTCGCCTGGAATATCTAGTAGATTGGGAGGGTTACGGTCCAGAAGAAAGATCCTGTGTGCCTCGAGATAACATCCTTGACCCCAATCCAATAGAAGAGTTCCACAACGCTCACGAGGTAGGCCACCACGACGGCAGAGGGGTCGACCCTCAGGAGCGGGTCGTGGAGGAGGGGGTAATGTCACAGTCGGGCCAGGCTCCGACGCCAGCCAAACACAACGCCCTTTATCCCCAGAATATTAACCGTGATCACCTGAAGTCAATTAAGGCATGCCCATAAGAAGCACACACCACACGACAGCCATTGTATGGGCTCGTATTTGCTAAAGTGGACCAAATCGCCGAGATCACACATAAGAAGTGTATTTTCTGTGCTACTTACCTGTACTCTGTGTTCCTCAGAAGTATCCCTGTCTGTCTCCAGTATCTTCCTCTTCACGGCTCCGTGGTGTGTGCCTCCCATCGCTCCCAGGTTTCTTCCATAAGGAATTTCATGCAAATCATCATCTCCACGAAAAGAAACACGGAAGGAAATCTCAAACGACATCCGAGAATCAGTAAAAGTAACTTTCTAATAAAGACTTGCAGTATATGACACTTCCTCATCTAAAAACTGCCGTTAACTCTCTCTCCTTAAACTTACTATCGTGTGAGTGTCCGTCCTTGTTACACAATCATACATTCAACATAGGCACGGCAAGGCAAGTTTATTTGTATAGCATGTTTCATACACAATGGTAATTCAAAATGCTTTACATAAAAAAGAAGAAAATAATCATAAAAAGAAATATAATAAATAGAAAATAATAGCATTAAAACTTTTAAAATTATTTAAAATTTGATTGAAAATAAAAATAACAGTTTGCAATGAAGCTTTTAAAACTATTTAAAATTTGATTTAGAATCAAAATAAAACAGTTACTGTAAGGGACCACCACTAGAGGTCACTGATTTGTTTTTTGTAGTTTTTGTTTGCATACTCAGTTGCCCAGAAGGCACCTCGGTCAGGTGATGCAGGCGCACACCTGAACCGAGGTAGCTCGTTAGATCATCTATAAATAGCTGTTTAGTCTGGGAAACTGGGTCGAGCATTGTTTAAAGTTACTGTCATTCTGTGGGCATTTTGGTTTTGATTAGTTTAATTTGTATTTTGATTTAAGTTCTGTTTTGTTAAGACACAAAGGTGCTAGTGTTGGCTATGTTTGATGTTCAGTGTGTCTATGTGTGTGGAGCTGACTCGGTTATGTGATGTGTGGTGTATGTTTAAAGTTTATGTAAGTGTTGTTGGCTGTGTCCTTCTGTTATTTCCCCCCTGTGCTTAGCTACTTAGTAAGTTTAGCTAAGTGTGTGTTAGGCTATGTGCATGTTTAGCTAATTGCCATGTGGAGCTAATTGCCATGTTTAGCTAACTGCCATGGCTAACTGATTGCCATGCCTCTAGCCATTGTCTCTTCGGGTCTCTAGTCCTCTCCGTGTCTCCCTAGCCTTCTCCGTGTGTCTCTAGTCTTGTCCTATTTCAGCTCTCTGCTTAGTGTGTCTGTATATGTCCTTAAGCCTGTGTTTCGCCATAGGGCTTATGTTTAGTGTAACATGTATTAGTTTGTGATGTCATCAAGCCTGTGTTGCGCCATACGTCTTTGAGTATTGTTTGAGTTTGTTGTTTGTTCTTTTGTTTTTGTTTCTTTATTTATTTTGTTATTGATATGATTAAAAGACTCTTGGTGTTTACAACACCCCTCTGCGGTTATGACTGCTCTTTGCGCCCATGACGACATCTGCCAATAACACCTGGTTCATGACAGCTATAAATATAAGATGTACATAAAATACAGTGCAGTCAGTTCCATGTAACACAGTGCTCATTCAATAAATGCACAGCTAAACTGATAAGTTTTAAGTCCAGATTTAAATGTGACTAATGTTTTATGTGTTGAACCCTTGGTATTTCTAACTGACTTGATCTTAACGATCTGAATGGTCTGTTAGGTTTATATACAGTGAGCATATCTGCAATGTATTTAGGTCCTAGGCCATTGAGTGATTTATAAACGAATACAAGTACTTTAAAATCTATCCTAAATGTTACAGGAAGCCAGTGTACGGACCTGAGAATGGGTATGATGTACTCAGATTTTCTGGTTCTAGTCAGAATTCTGGCAGCAGCGTTCTGGATTAGCTGCAGCTGTCTAATGGTCATTACAATAATCCACCCTGCTGGTGATAAAGGCATGGACAAGTTTCTTCAAGTCTTGATCGGAAACAAAACATCTAATTTTTGCAATGTTTTTGTGATGATAGTATGCTGATTTAGTTACTGCTTTGACATGACTACTAAAACTAAGGTCTCCATGATCACCCCAAGATTCTTGACTTGATTTTTAGTTGTTTGACCCCTAGAGTGAAGGTATGCATTCATCCTCAGAGCTTCATCTATGTTTCCAAATGCAATGACCTCAGTTTTCCACTTGTTTAACTGAAGAACTGTTAATTTCATCAATACGTTGGCGGAGGGAGTCAATGGTGCAAGAATTGAGCCTTGTGGGACTCCGCATGTCATGTCTTATGCTCTCCTATACTCATGTAATAACCTCTCCCTTCTAAATATAACCTGAACCATTTTAGTACCATCCCAGAAAGCCCGGCCCAGTTTTCCAATCTTTACATTAGTATGTTATGATCGACAGTGTCAAACACAACACTAAGATCTAGCAGTACCAGCACTGATATTTTGCCAGAATCAGAATTTAAACGAATATCATTTATCTTTATGAACGCTGTCTCTGTACTGGGATGCGCTTGGAAACCAGATTGAAAACTGTCCAGGTATTCATTTGAGTTTAAGTGGTTGTTGAGTTTAGGTGTTGTATGGTATTATCAAGATTGCTCTTTTTCAGAAGTGGCTTTACAACTGCGGTTTTCAGAGTGTTCAGAAATGTCCCAGAGAGAAGTGAGGTGTTCACCACTTCTATAAGATCTGCTTCTAAACAGTTAACCACACTTTTGAGAAAAGATGTGGGAAGTGTGTCAAGGTCGCAGGTTGACAATTTGAGGTGCTGTATTATTTCTTCCAAGATTTTGCTATCAATTGCTTAAAAGACAGATATAGTAACTGTTTTTTGAGATTGTGTTTGAGTTTTTCTGACCTCTGCATAGCTTAAGTGTTAATAGCCCATCTAATATTACTGATTTTCACAGAAAAGAAGGAAGCAAACTCATTGCATTTGCTGTCGGAGAGCAATTCAAAGGGAATCAATAAATAGAGCATCTGCACCTCCACCTCTCCTAACAATTCTGCAGACACTCATGAAAGTAAATTTAGGAAGGGCTGTTTTATTAAGGACTGTTGCACTGCAGCTATCTTCTAACCAAGTTTTATTTGAAAACATAAAATCCAATTTGTTTGTGGTGATAAAATCAAAAAGTTTTAGCGAGCGAATATTTAAAAATGCTAACTTTATTGCATTACTTTTTGTCCCCACAGTAATCTTAGTTTGATGCATAATAGGTTGCAGATCAGATGGGTCAGCTGTACGGCTTGAGAAGGTCTTAGACTTTCTATCATATGTTAGATCAGAGATAGAGAAAGCTACAGGCACACTGGGTTCCGCTTGTTCTGTAAACATTTGTGAATGTTATTGCCATCGTAGCGGGGCCCCGACACACATCACTGAGAGCTGCTATCTATACTCAGCAAAAAAAGAAACGCCCCTTTTTCAGGACTGTGTATTTCAACAATAATGTTGTAAAAATCTAAATAACTTTACAGATCTTCATTGTAAAGGGTTTAAACAATGTTTTCCAATCATGTTCAATTAACCATAATCAATTAATTAACATGCACCTGTGGAATGGTCGTTAAGACCTTAACAGCTTACAGAAA
>JAOVVA010092467.1:0-10625 GCA_028565275.1 Leiocassis micropogon | reverse complement strand
GGAGTGAGTGAGTGAGTGAATTTGTGAGTGAGTGAGTAAGGGAGTGAGTGAGTGAGTGAATTTGTGAGTGAGTAAGTAAGGGAGTGAGTGAGTACATGATTAAGTAAGTAAATACATGAGTGAGTGAATACATAAGTAAGTGAGTGAGTGAGTACATGAGTGAGTGAGTGAGTGAGCACATCTGTGTTTGAGTGAGTGAATTGATGAGTGAATAAGTACATAAGTGAGTGACTGCGTGCATGAAGCACATGTATGTGAAGAAGCAAATGAATAAGTGTTGTAATGGAAAATCTCATTGTAATTGTGTCTGAAATGTGCCACTGTAGAAGCTTTAAAACTTGCTTGTTACATTGTAGAAGGACACGGCCTGAGACAAAATAGAAACACTGTAGTTGCCCCTGAATGATAAATAAGGTGAAGACATCTGTTCTGGAAATCAACTCCTTGTGTGTGAGAACACGATGTACAGGCGTAGATTATGTTGGCAGAGAATTTTGTCTATAAAATCGAACGGCTGAGGGAAAGAAATCTCGTTTCTCCATGTTGCAACTGTTTGCTATATGAGACTGGTCCTCCTGCAGAAGTTTTGATAAACGCTTATTACATCAATTAATGGCTTTTACTTTTTTAATTACACGATTTTGGTCATTTTAATTCATCACTGTGTTGAGGTGACATGGTGAATCCTTGACTCGATTGCCAATTGGACGTTTGAGATGAAGTGAAAAGCCTTCAAGGCGTCAGCCCTTACGCCCGTCTGGGATTCCCCAAAGTCTTCCTCAATTATGAAACCGACTGTGCCAAAGAGTATGGAATCGGAAAACTGTAAATATGGAAACTGTGCCAAAGATTTGTGATGAGAATCCTGAAAAATATAAAGACAAGTAAGTCATTCACAGGCGGCACGGTGGCTTAGTGATTAGCACTGTCGCCTTGCACCTCCAGAGTCTGGGTTTAATGGGAATAAATGCAATAGTAATCAGCGTTGGCCTCCACAGTCCCTAGTTGGACTACAGAGGTTCCTGAATGAGTAGGGGTATGGGTAAGTGGATAAGTGAATAAATAAATATATATGTGTAACTGAATAAGTGAGCGAATGAGTGACTGTAAGGATAGGAGACTGAGTGAATGAGTAAGTGTGTGGGTAAGTGAATAAGTGAATGAACGAGTATATGGGTAAATAAATATGTGAATGAGTGAGAGTATGGCTAGGACACTGAGTGAGGGAGTGAGTGTATGGGTAGGTGAATAAGTGAAGAAGTGAGTCTATTTGTAGGAGAGAGAGAGTAAATAAGTGAGTACTATCCTTCCTCCTTTAGATAAGCCCGACCCTCCACACTCACTGAAGCTGAATGAGGAGGCGAGTCGCAGCGTCACTCTTTCCTGGAGCCCCGGAAACGACAACAACAGCCCTGTGTTTGGTAATTCACTTTTATACTGATTTAATAAATTGTTTCTGTTTCTGATTAGACAAAAAGTCAAAAAGCTATTGTGTAGATTTCACTGCTCACCGTGAGAACTTGGCAGGACATTCAGCTGATATGTGTAATTTGAAAAAAAAAATACTTCATACGCGTGTGAAGCCTGACGAGTCTCTCGCTCTGCTCCCGTAGAGTTCGTGATTGAGGTGCAAGAAGAGCTACAAGCTGAGATGGGAAACCGGAAGGAAATGAAGCTCGTTCCTGCTGAAATCCATCACCTGGAGATTTCTCTCCTTCCCTTCTGCACATACCACTTCAAAGTAGCGGCCGTGAATAAGATCGGGGCCAGTAAATTCAGCGAGCCGTCCGAGTCGTACACCACACCTGCTGCAGGTAACACCTTCATCACCATAACATGACCAATATGATTTCCTGTCTGTATGTGCAACAATAATTAACTACATGTAAACGTACGACCGACATGTGTTGATTTAATACTAGAAAATAGTACATTTTGAACATAGAACTCAGATTAGACATCACACTACGACCTCTAACTGTCAACACTTTTTGCAGCACCTGACATAACCCCGGTGAGCGTACGGAGTGAATCTACTGATCCAGAAAGCATGATCATCACATGGGAGGTATGGAGCGGTGAAATATTGTCTACGCTCAATTTATACAATTTAAGTTTCTATTCAACCAGCCAATCATATTTCAAGAATACTTTTTCTAGTGTCCAGTGTAGCCTGGGATTCTTGTTCCTGGCTGTCAGGAGTCAGGTGCTGATGTATTCTGTGTTACTGGTTGCTTTTCTGCTCACCAAAGTTGTACATAGAGGTCATCGGAGTTGCATTGTCTTCCTGATCTCTCTTATCGCTGAGGTTTTTTGGACTGCCTGCTTCACGTCTGAAACTCAGGCCTCCCAGGAACTCCTTTAATGCCTCAAACATGTGGAAATGGCTTGGAGCGAGGTCAGGACTGTACGGGAGATGTGGCAATAACTCCCAGACGAGTTCGTGTAATGTTCAAGTGGTGTTGGTGAATAATTGCATGTACAGTTCATGCAGACGGATGCATCTCTTCCGCAAGTTGGTGACGAGTTATCTGTTGCTTTTTTTCAAGGATTTAAGGCCAGGATCATCATTCACGGATCATCATTTACAGCCTTCTTTAAAGCGTTTGCACTGTTCAAATGTTTTACTGCGGCTAAGAATCTCATCTCTGTCCGTGTGCTTGAAGTCTTCTGTAAATGTCAATCGCTTGCTTTACGCCCCTCGTTCACCAGACATTTGATCACTAGTCCCAGTTTGACTTGACCACCCCTTGTGTTTCTATCTATATTTAACCCCGAGTGTGTATTGTTCTTGTTTTCTCTGTCTTTAGGAGCTGGAGCCGAAGCATTTTAACGGCCCAGATTTTGGGTATAAAGTGTTTTGGCGTGATGCCAGTGACCCTGAGAAGCCCTGGCAGTCTGCCAATGTTTCTCGTCCTCCATTTATAGTGAACAAAACAGGTACCTTCACACCCTTCGAGATCAAAGTGCAGGCTTTCAATGAAGAAGGTGAAGGACCGAGTCCAGAGGCTGCCATCGGCTACTCGGGAGAAGACAGTACGCTTTACTTATTTACTCTTAAATGAAATTAACATGTTTATACTGTAAATCTTCTAACATGCTTATTGCACCATTTTTCAAATAAGTCTTTTTTTATCTTGACTGTGTTATTATCCTTAAGACATGAGGAAACTGAGAGGATGGTGGGGGAACTGTTTATAACTGCTGTAACAGTCACTGCTGATAATTAGTTACAGGATGATGCATAATATCATAAATGTCATACTGTGTAATAGGTGTTTAGGATATAAACCTATTACAAGTCCAACAACTGGACAATATTTAAAATAGTTCTCAAGGTTTTTTTTTTTTTTTTGAATAAGGGCTTAGTGTTAAAATTAGTATCTACATTAATTAATACCATAGGAGGGATTATGGTAGATAGTTATTTCTGAAACAAAATGATGGTAATACCTTTTATGTTCAATTACTTATGAGTATATTACTTATTACGGTTTATGGCAATATTCATAAGGCATTTATTAATAGTTGTCAGAATGCATTTTAAAGTATTTTTATTTCTAACAATTTTTGAGAATGGCTGATTTCTTCAGGTTTCTTCAGAAATTAATGATCTAATTAGTTATGAGCACTATATATAATACACCATATTGAAATGTAACTATGCATGATAACGATGGATATAGAATAAAATGTGACGCATTTCCAACGCATGAATTCGAACATGATATAAACGTATCCAGTGCTCATTATAAATAGATTGGAAGTTTTACAAAAAATTATATTTATTGCTTATTATTAATTTATGAATAAAAGTGCCATGTAAAAGTAAAAGTAAAATTTCCACCATGAATACTGTTCTTCTATGTTTTTCCATACATTGTTATTTCAAAATAGGATTAATGGCAATAAATTATAATGAAACATGATAATAAATAAATGAATGAAAACACCTCCTACAATGAGAAGGTGTGGACGATCTTTTGAGTGCTGCACAACGTAATCAGTGCTAGACATTGAGGAACCTCATCACTGCATTCATGTTTCACTCTCTCTCTCTCTCTCTCTGTTTCTGTCTCTGTATCTTCCAGTCCCACTGGATGCCCCAACAGAAATAGACGTAAAACTGCTTAACGCCACAACAGTGTCCGTCACATGGGAGCCTGTCAGTAGAGAGTCTGTGCGTGGACATCTTCAGGGCTACGTGGTACGTTTAAACGAAGCTGACTCAGAGCTAGATTAAGTATTTTGATGTATGAGATTAATGGAACCTCTTTATGACGGAGAATCCCCGGACTGAATTATATTCTCACTTAGTCTGATAAACTACAAACATTCATTCTCAATCGATTCTCAATCAAATGAAGCAGGTTAACTGCTAAGCAGCTGCTACTGTATAACAAGACTAAGCCCTGGAATTTGGACATATGTCGTTTTGCAAAGAAAAACTTTGAAGATTTCCCCAAATATGAATCATCACATAATAAAAAGTAAAAACGGACCATGGAGGCCAATGGGGACCATTGTGTTTATTCCCATTTTATAACCGTGGTAGGACCTCTGGTCAACATTCACACTCCTATTCACACACTACAGGCAATTTGGGATCTTCAGTTAGTCTAATCTGCATGTCTTTAAACTGTGGGAGGAAATCGGAGTACCCGCAGGAAACCTACCGAGCACGGGGAGAACATGCAAACTTAGTGCACACAAACCTTGGGGTGGGATTCGAACCTTGGAGGTGCAAGGCAACATTGTGTAACCACTCATATTAATTTATTCATATTATACGGATCTTTTTATTATTAACATCACAAATCATACTTATATTTTTATTCTGTATATAAAGATTGACTACTAAATGAGATAAACATATATATTTTTTTCAATTTTCATTCATTCAGGCAAATGATTTTCCTCACCCAGACAAGGTTCTCTATTTTTACAAAATGGAAAAAATAGTAGATATACAGAGTACAGTCTGTTACTGTTTACGGTCTGTTACTGCTAATGCACTTACACCAGCATTCATGGCCCACTATGATAAGGTGCTGTTATCAGCTATTAAAGTGAAAGTGAAACTGCTAGAGGATGATGCATATGATGCATAAACGCAAGTATTTGTGATCATTTTAATCCATAACAACAAACCTCTTAAGCCCCCCATTTCTTTATATTTTGCTTTAGCCAGACTTTATTGTATTATTTAATGTAGTCTGTAGGAATAGATCTCCAGGATTCTTGAAGAACTATTTTTTGCTTCTTATTTTCAGTGTGTGTGTATATTTGTGTGACCCCTGTGATGAATTGGCACCCCGTCAGGGTGGCCCCTGCCTCGGGCCCTAAGTCTCCTGGGATAACCTCCAGCCTAGTGATGGGAAGTTTGAATCATTTTAGTGACTCGGTTCGTTGAATCTCGTTCATCAAAATGAACGAATCTTTTTTTGAGTCATTTAGTTCATTTCATTCTTTTAATCAGAAATAAAATAAAATGTTGCATTTTCAACAAAAAAGACCCCCTATACGTCTACATATACAAATTTTGGCTATAGTTCCAGTAATGAAAATATTTCAATGCAGCTAAGGACATATTATAATAAACAGAATGAGCAGCTCACCATCATATCTTCTGGTCTGAGTCGTTCATTTTTTTTAATCTATTGCACTTCATAGCGTCAATAAGAGTCACGTGTCAAAAGAACGAACGATTTGGAGTAGAAGAGTCATTGAGACAGAATCGCTCAATTCTGTTTCCTTTACATAACCTACAGAGGTTTTGCGATGATTTGTCCGTGCGCGGCCAGTGGAAAATGAACGAATCACTCTCCGAGACGACTCGTTCTCCTGAGTCACGTTAAAGATTCATTCAAAAAGAACGAATCGTTCATGAACGACCCATCACTACTCCAGCCCCTCACCCTATATATAGGATAAAGTGATATACAGTAGGTGACGAGTTAGTAAATAACTTAAGGCATGAACCAGTAAGAAACAGGTGCAGATGATGACAGATGATCAGGCCCGTGATTAGTATACTGGTGATGCTGAATGCTGTGAGGTTGGAACAGACAGGGGGGTAAAAAAGGTCGCTGCTGATGTTGTTACATTAACAACCGATTTTTTTATTTAACGTTATGACAATAAATATTTGTTCCTTTTTCATTTCATTCAATGTAATATGAAGAAATGTGGCGGTGCCCAAGACTTTAGCACAGGTCTGTAAGTAGGGGAATATAGAGAAGTCCCTACACTGCTTTATACACAACAATTTAGGGCCTTCCGGGTACAGTGAAGGACCTATTTTTCACATTGAGGTGACACCGAGTGTGTGTGTCTCTGTGTGTGTTTATGTATAAAGATGTACATGAAGAGGCTGGGTTCCAGAGAGGATCATGTCCACCAAAGGAAAGAGAAGCGAGAGCTAGCTACAGTGAGAGAGATGGTGCAAGACATGGGACAAGTCACCGAGAACGAGGAGGAAAGACGAATGGTTATCGACAAAAAGGACGCGGTTGTGAGCGGATTGGAGTTCTATTCCCACTATGAGCTGTCAATCACAGCCTACAACAGCAAAGGGGAGGGGCCTCGGTCTAGTCCCACCAATTTCATCACAACAGAGGGAGGTGAGACAAAGCAATTAAACATCATCCGTCATCTATCATGATCAAGACATGATGACTGTCTTGTCTGTTTCTTATGTCATTTCCTGTTTAGCTTATCAAGCCTAGATTATGATGACGTTTTCAAAAGACATCTCTCAGTTTTATGTAAATTTACTATTCCCGACTGTGAAATTGGGATATATTTGGCCAATTTTGTTCTATTCTATTTTATGGATTAAGCTGGCTTAAAATGTGTGTCTTATAGTGCCCGTGTGTTTATGTCTGAGTATATCCGGATTGTAAGCAGCCTATGATTATCCCTAACTCTTTCTCTTCCTTCTTTCAGCACCTGGCCGTCCTTCAGACCTGAGAGCTGACAGCCCTTCGGAGACCGAGCTGACGCTGTTCTGGAAAAAACCCCACAAAAGAAACGGGGTCCTAAAAGGATACATCATAATGTACCAAGAGTGTAAGTCAGATTTATAGTTCTGCTCAATTTTTTGATAGAGCACATCTTATTGAAAAATGCCTATTGTCTACCTAAAAAGCTTTCTCTACCACTCGGTTGAGGTACATTATGCTAAAACACATCCATTAGACATGCTCTATGTTTAAATAGTATGTCTTTTTATTTGCACAGAAAAATAAAGTCGATGGAATGCCCAAAAACATTTGTGCTATCCCACGTAAAAACACAAAATTTATGTTTTAAGTTTCTGGTATTTGTAAATACATTGATACTTTTACCATGAAGCGTCACCTCAACCGTTTGGTAAAGGCCTGTACTGGGGTCTGTAAAAAAAGCATTTATTGTTATTATTACTTCCTTGTCATTCCTGTTGTTATTACTGCAAAAAATGCAATTTAGTGAGGATGTCATAGGGTTAAGGGTAACAGTGATTAAGGGCGTGGCCAGGAGGTAAAAAAGCAGGAACTGGTTAAAAACCAGAAAGTAAATCAAGAAACCTCTTTGTGAATTATTATTATTATTATTATTATGTTTGCTAGTTGTGGAGAACGGTCCCAGCACGCTACAGAGGGTGGAGATTGACGACCCGACAGCGACGCAGTACAACGTGGACAAACTGAATGCAAAAAATTACTACATTTTCTCCCTGAAAGCTTTTACTGATGCCGGAGAAGGAGAAGCCATCCAAATTAACGCCACCACCCTACTGGATGGAGGTAATGACACACTTTCTGTTCTATTCAAAGTTCCAGTAATCCACTTTAAAAACTTTTATAAAATGAAAGCTCTTCTGGCACCATGGATCAGTCGCTTTAACTAAATCGTGATCATGTATGGACAGTAAATGCTTTTAAGGCTCCGTGCCAAGTCATGTTTCTTCCTGAGTGTACACCTGTGGAGCCAGGGAAAGACAATAATTGATGTATATAAAACCAGACATTCATGGGACTGGATTACAGTAATTAGCTTACATTTGTGGTGCAAAAGCTTTGTTAAAAACAACCACAAAAAAAAACAGTGTTCACACAGGGTTCGTTATCGTTTAAGTGAAAAAAAACAAAAGCAAAACAAGCAAATGGATGAACATCAACATGATGCCAGGCATTTTGCAAAACCGTGTGCTCAAAAATGACGTATGGAACATGTTAACATGGTGCTCTATGGGGATTGACTCAAATTTGGAGGAACTAGTGGTCATTCGAGGAACTGCATGTTTTGGTACTTCCATGTCAAATGCATTCCAGCCTCTTTAGGAAAAAAAAAAATCACCTAGGATCATTACCCTCGCCTCTAAACAAACCCGGAATCAGCTCTGTGATGAGATGAGGAACGTTCTGAATGATTACAGTTCCATAGGATATCACACATATCACACAGTGGAGTGTTTATTTCCTATTACATTATTTTTGATTAAACATTTCTATATTTTTTCTGTTGTGTTTTTTTCCCCCAGTTCCACCAACATCTGTAAACGCGACAGTTGGAGAAACATCTGTGAATCTGAGCTGGGTTCCAGGAGATCGACAGCGAAACATCAAGTTTACAGTGCATTACCTGGACAAGAACGGTCAGTGAGGGATTGTGGGAAATGAGGAGAGAGAAAAAGCGATTACTAAAGAAAGAGATTTATGATGGAGATTAGAGTTTAAACTTTGAGTTAGCATTCCTAATGGACCTGGAATTTGTGTTTATAATTGTAAATTATAGTTATGTTGTGTATAGTACAGTTTTGTTTATAAATATTATTAACTGTCTGTAAAGCAAGATTTTTTTTGTTTTTTGTTTCAATTTTGTTCTAAAATGTCTAAATTATATATAGTAAGTATTGCATATTCTTCTTATTGATTTTTTTATCAGATCAGCTTTCCGGTCAAATTAAATTTTTTGATCGAATCAGCTTTTATTTTTAATGCAAAAGTGGAGTGTGTGTCTGCTTAACCGCACCCGGTTGTTAAAACAAGAATAGGATGTAAATCAAATTGAAGCATTGTCTATGTATTTTAGCATAGCTAAAAATTTTGGTGGCCCCCTGGTGGTCTGGAGGCTCTATGCGACTGTTTCCAGTAGTGTGTAAATATGTGTGTGTTTTAGGTCATTGGGAGGAATCGGAGCAGGTGAATTCGACGCAGACATTTTATCAGCTGCAGGGACTGAAAGCAGGCACACAGTACCGCGTCGAAATCCGACTCAACAACCTCACATACTGGACACAGGACATGAAGACCATACAATCAGGTGCAACTCCTTCTTCATCTGTAACCCTCTTGTCTTGTCTTGTCTTGTCTTGTTACTGTTCACTGCTTAGATAGGATTAAACTTTTCCATACTTTCTAAACTTCCTCTTTGGCACCTCTTTATTCTTTGGATTTCTGCGGCTCAGCTGTAGGCGTGAAGAAGAACGGCTTTGCCACTCAGGGCTGGTTCATCGGCCTCATCAGCGCCGTGGTGCTGCTGCTGCTCCTCCTGCTCATCCTCTGCTTCGTCAAAAAAAGGAAAGGGGGAAAATATTCAGGTAACATACACACACACACACACACACACACACACACACACATACACACATACACACACACACACATCGAGTAGCAACTTACACAGGACATGTTTATTCAAAAAAGAGTTTGTAGAAATTGTTAAAATGTGAAAGCTAAAACTAATCTGATCAGCTTTAATGTAATCAGAGTTATTATTATTTCAGATGATCCCTAATTTCAATCTTAAAAAGCTTAAAAACTGCACAATCTTATTTCATTACCTGCACTAGACACATCACAACAAGATGTTAAAAAATAGCATGGAGGTTAAACCTCGACGATTTGGCCCAAGTAAAAAAAAAAAAAAAAGTATGCTAAGTATACTAAATCCTAGCATGCCAAAGTATACTTAAGTGTACTTGCTCCAGACTAATGACTAGTATAATTAATTTTAAACTCCTTTAAAAAACATGAAATTTACCTTATGCCGATGAAAATAAAATAATAACGATACGAACTAACGCATGCAATGATGCAGCTTCCAGCCGTTAATTCAAACTAGAATTTGGGGAGCCAATCAGAGAACAGACAGACCGAATCAGCCCGCCTCCAGTTTTTGATTGGCTGGTGTTGCGCTGATTCTAGTCTCTGGTTGGCTGGAATAGTTGCAGAGTTCTAACGCTGCTGCAGTTTGTGCAAGTGTAGCTTTATGATAATGAGCGCGCAGAAGAGAGAGAGAGTGCAAACATAAATGATCTTGAACAGGCAAAAACGACTTTCAGCGCACAAAAACGAGTTTGAGAGCGCGCGTGCACGAGAGAGTAGTGCACTAAATATAAGCATAAATAAGTACATATGAATAAGTACATTTAAATTTAACTTATAATATACCGAGACTACTGTATATTAAAATTTGTATTCTAATGTATACTTTCTGTACATTTGTACAATGATGATTTCGAGCATATTTTTTAAAAATATGCCAAAAAGACATTGAAAAACAAAGTTTAAATAAGTATACTTTGGAAATTAAACAAACCTTTCACTTAAAGTATATTTTCCAATAATATATTTTTGGAA
>JAOVVA010092416.1:0-12338 GCA_028565275.1 Leiocassis micropogon | reverse complement strand
ATGATTTTAGCAAATGGCTGCAATATAACAAAGAGTGAAAAATTTAAGGGGGTCTGAATACTTTCTGTACCCACTGTGTATATATATATATATATATATATATATATATATAGAGAGAGAGAGAGAGAGAGAGATATATAGATATATAACTCAATATATAACTTCAATTCAAACTATTGAAGAAGATACAATAAACATTGTACACAGGTCATGGACGCTTAGATACACTGGGACCTTACACACTTCTCTTCCACTGTTCAAAACATCCTCCAAATCCCTTTGTTGAAATTACCCTCATTGATGGTCTGAAATCTCTTCCCTTTTAAATGTGATTTTATAGTTTTGGGAAAAGCCAGAAGTCTCAGGGCATCAAATCTGGGCTGTAGGGGGGCTGAGCCACCTGGGTGATTTGATGTTTTCCCAAAAAAAAAAAAAAAAAAAAACACTGCATGAGACATGATGCATGGGCAGGCCAGGAATGTTCAAGCTTAATGCAAAATTTGATGCACATTTGTTGCTCTACTCGCTCAGTCATTTTGAATGTGACCGCTACACAGTACACATGCTCACTCAACCGAGTCTAGCACCCCACTGTCTGTCACTGTTCATGCATGTGCTTGTGTAATCCACTCTACTTGGTTATAGGTTACATTAATGTTGGGCAAACCGTTTTTGTTATATTTACAATGGCTGGATACTTTACGGACAGAGTTCATATATTCAGGCACTGACAATGCATGAAAAATTTTTTTTTAAGTGAAATGGCTAATTTTTTATCAAACAAAGCACTTTAAGGATTAATCAGTTACCTTTTAGTTATCAGGTTTGAAGGATCTTGCAATTTCATCACACGTCAGGCATAAAGTTTACTCATTGGCACCCGTCTACTCACTGCTACAGCACTTAGCACCTCCACATGGCGCTGGTCAACAACTGCACACAGTTACAATAACTTACAGCCTTGAAACTGTAAAAAAATGTCAGGGGAATGTGAATAGACCCCAGGAAAGGAAGAAAAAACTTCAACATCTCTGGTTTTGTCACATTTTTATTATTATGAAACTTTTATAATGTCTTAAGGAGAGGTCTAAAAAATTAATACTTACATAAAGAAACTGCTTCCAGTCAAGAACATCTGTCCAGTTTAGCATGTTCCAGAGAGCTGTTTCATCTTTGGTTTAAATTTCTGAGTATGTATAAAAAGCAAAAAAAAAAAAAGCAAATATTATTTACTCTATTTGTTATTTTATTACAGCATCTTATATATTAAATCAAAATGAGTTTCATATTGTACATAGAGTAAGGCTTATACTGTACATAAATCATCTTCTGTAATACCTGTTGCTGTTGTGGTCTGATGAGTATCAAAGGGAAGCCTACATGACCACGTTAGGTCAGTTGTGGACCAAAGAAGTTTATACTGTAGGTTCAGTTTGAGAAATACTTTATTAATAACTTTTTTTTTTAAAGAAGAAAAAATACACTTACTAATCTTACTTCACAGATCATTTTAGAGCAAAATGTTTTTAAACTAAAGACTGTTTTGCCCTAATTGTTGTACAACATGAGTGAAAAATGCTGAGTGGTTCTTAAATGGTTGTAAATTAGTTCTGAAAATCAATATTATCTGAATATTAAAGGATGGCGAAACAGTGTTGTAGTGGTTAGCACTGTCATCTCACACCTCCAGGGTCACGGGTTCGTCTGTGTGCATGGAGTTTGCATGTTATCCCCGTGCTTGGTGGATTTCCTCCGCGTACGCTGGGTTTCCTTCCACAGTCGAAAGACATACAGATTAGGCTAATTGGTGTTTCCAAATTGCTGTAGTGTGTGTGTGCGTGTGTGTGTGCGTGTGTGTGTGCATGTGTGTGTGTGTGTCTGTCAGACCTGCAATGGATTGGCACCCTGTCCAGGGTGTACCTCGTGCCCTTAGTCTCCTGCGATAGGCATCAGGCCCTGCGTGACACTGTACAGGATAAGTGGTATAAAAGATGGATTTACTGTTACATGCCTTAATGTTTAATGGAAGAACAGCACATCACACAATTAGGTACTGTATAATAATCAGCGGGTGGCATCTTACCACTCCAAATGCTACAAATCACTGTGGTTATGTAACACAATGCCATGCACAAATCTAGTAAAGTAGAAAGGACTTATATTTGTTGTACGATGTAGTGGCGTAAAAGTAAAAAGTATCCACTAAAGAAACTACTCAAGGAAATTTTATATCTGTGAAAACTGTAAAGAAATGAAGTAAATGTACTGTACCTAGCTACCTTCCACCTCTGCTCATATCCTGTAATGGGATAATTAATGTTTTTTAATTTCACTTTTGTAGTTGTTTTTCTGTATCAGTATATACAGTATATAACACATTCCATGGATTGAATTTCATGAAAATGATGAAACAGCACTGACACTGGTGTCACCTGAATTGCTACAAGTCCCTATTTGTATAATAGGCATATGACATACCTCCTGATTTCCCTTTATCTTATTTGAAATGTACACTAACATTATGTAAATGTATAGCCATAGTGACACTCAAAGGCTAATAAACATGATTAAGAGAAAATCGATGCAAGAGAGAGACAGAGAGAGAGAGATTCACAATCATACATGCAGCACAATCGGGATCTTTATTTTTCATTTTCTTTTCTTCTTTTGGATCAATAATGATTCTTCTTTGACTGTGCTTTCTCCATTCTTTATCGATATTATTAGTATTTATTTATTATTATTATTTATTTATTATTATTTATTTATTATTATTATTATTACCTGGTCCTTTTTGTTTTCCTTCTTCATCGTTCATCAAACAACGATTGTAATTTTCACTGTCCTCCTAGAATATACAGAACCTGGGCTGTGCAGGGTAAGGTGTATGGTGTATGCAGAGTGGGACCGTGTGCGTGCAAAATTATGTACCTATTTTCAGAATCTCCATCCAAGCTTTTCTAAACAGTTGGCAGCTATGACACATGTATTTTAGGAATAAAATTAAATGGTAAAATTTGTCATCAGACTTTATTATGAAATTATAAGAAATTATCAAACCACAGATTTTAGATTAAAATCTTTTTTATTGTGCATCAGATAATTTTGTCATTATTTCCATCTACATTTAATACATGGATTTTAACAGTAAAATGGCAATAAAAACCCATAACAACTCCATAAATGCTTAAAAATCAATAATGATCCGATAATGGCGCTTATGAATCAATACCAAGACATTAACGAGACGTTAAAGTTAGGATGGGGCAGGTGAAATTTTTGAACATGCTCCGACTTTCCTTTCAACAGTAAGGATGCTGACGAACACGTCAGAAGCCCAAAAGAGGCTGTTAACAGCCGTTAGCCTCTTCTACAGAGCTTTCCAGTGGTCTTAACAAATTTGCCTCAGTCAAGATTCAGGAGCAAATTTGGCTCAGTGAAATTGGGGGCCTTGTGGTTGATTGTTGTATTTTTCCAAAAAATTAAACCAAATTAAACACAATGTAAATTTTTCCACGATACTACTTTCATGTTATCTACATTCTAAGTTTAACATAGTTATACCGTGTATAAATATACTTAGATAGTAAACTATTCTGACCAGCATGGTCTCCTGCAAATTCCAAACAACTGAAATTATAATTTTTTTAATGTATGACCCTATAATTTTAGAAATGGGCGTTAGTTTGTGTATTCCTGGCGAAGACACTGAATAAAATGCAAACACGTTTACATGAGATGAAGTTGCACGCATTCATGAGATCATTACAGTTATCATGAGATCAACTCTATAATGAGTTATCCCGAAGACTCAAAACATGCTTGATTACATATAAAACAAGCTTCCATGTGAGACGGTTCATTAGTGAAACCTAAACTTGTAAAGAGCTTATGAGACAACTGGTTGTTCTCCTCAATTAGGCAGAACACTGGGTAACCCTCTGAATGCAGTTTCTTTGCCAATACGGAGACCACAGTTTTGGCGTAGCCTTTTCCTCTGTGCTCTGGCAATGTGTACAGCATTCCTATTTCACAGGAACTATAGGTTAACATCCATGAAACTGGCTGACCCTCTGAGTCCAGCACACAACATGTAGGATAGTTCTTGATCATGCCCCTGATGAAGTGCTCACTGAATTTAGCAACGCCAAACTTCCACGTGCTACTGACGAGAGCAACGTGAGACTCATTGAGTGAGGACACTTGTAAGGGTAACCTGTAGAGAGTTGTGGAAAGTATCATCTATGATACATCAAGAGGTGCATTTGCCCTGATATTTGGTAACATTTATACTGTTTAGGGGTTCTACTTCTCTTAAATCTATACAAAAATACCAGTAAAGCTATTGTTAAAATCGGTTCACTATATCTGGTATATCTTTAGAATATAACAATGCATGGAAAGATTTTTTTAAATTAAAGAAAGCACTTTAATGGTGAATGAGTTACCTTTCAGTTGTAAGGTTAGAAGGATCTTGAAATTTCATTACACGGCAGGCATAAAGTTTACTCATTGGCACCCCTCTGCTCACTGCTACAGCCCTTAGCACCTCCTCATGGCGCTGGTCAACAACTGCACACATTTTATGAAAGTCAGAGCTGAAGTTAATTAATGAATGTCAGGATAATGTAAGTAGACCCCAGAAAAAAAGGAGAAAAAATCTTCAATATCTCTTTTATTTTGATTTCATTTTCATTATTATTACGAGACTTAAGGAGAAGTCTAAAATTGTATACTTAGACGGAGAAACTGCTTCCAATCAAGAACGCCTGTCCTGTTCAGCATGTTCAAGAGAGATGTTTCATCCTTGGTGAAAATGCTTATGAGTTTGAAAAGGTCTGATTTCTGAGTATGCAACAAAAAAAACGTCAGCAACACAAACAACTAAAGATTAGTTACTTTATTTGTTATTTTATCACAGCATATTATACATTAAGCCAAGATGAGTTAGATATTGTACATAAATCATCTTCCGTAATACCTGTTGTCGTTGTGGTCTGATGAGTATCACGCTGAAATCTGGCCACTGGTCCACCAGAACATCTATGGGGTCAGCTTCTATTCTATTAAATCTATAAATATATCCATATACCTATAGGACAAAAAAAAACTAAATATATACTGTACATATTTAATTTTCAGACTATGTTTCTGTAGGTGTGCTTTACACCACATTCAAATATGTTCTTTGATACTATCATGCCCATGCTGGTAGCCCACTCAGCATAGAATAGTGCTGCCTGGTGCACACAGCGGAGATTATACAAAATTAAAGCAAAAATAAAAAAATTTCTTCCATGGGCATTCGCCCTAGTATACTGACATTCTAAGTAATCCGATTGTGCCACAGCCATTCATACCCAAGAGTCCAAAAAGAAAAAAAGTTCTTGTTCTCAGGGTATGGGGGGTGCCATTCTCACTCTTCACTCTCTCTTCTCTCTTCTGTGTGTGCCCTGCGATGGATTGGCACCCTGTCCAGGGTGTACCCCACCTCGTGCCCTACGCCTCCTGGGATAGGCTCGAGGCCCCCCGCGACCCTAAATACAGGATAAAGCGGTATAAACGACGATGAGTGAAAGAGTGAGTGATGTATGGACAAAACATATGCACAAAAAGTATTTGGCCAATCCTGTTAATGATCAAATTCAGGTGTGTCAGACTTTACAGTGTTCTTGTAAACTGTTCCCCTCCCCAGAGGAGTGCAACCCTATAAATGAGCAATCAGTGTCCTTCATTGGGACACACATAAAGCAGGATTTGAAGTGAAAGCCCCACATCATGACCACTGACAAGTGAAGTGAATAACACTGATGATCTCATTACAGTGGCACCTGGAAGTGTGTGGGATATATTAGGCAGCAAGTCAACCTTTTTTCCTGAAGGTGATGTGTTGAAAGCAGTGATTTTAAGCTTAACTTAACTTTTTTAAATTATGTTCCTGGTCTGTAGTGGTCAGGACATACCAAAAGTGATCCAAGGAAGGAAAACCAGTGACAGGGACATGTCTGATCGATACATGTGGGGAGCGAAGACTGGCCTGTTTAGTCCAATCCAAATGAAGCACTAGTGTAAATCAAATTTTTGAAAAGGTTAATGCTGGTTCTAATAGGAAGGTGTCAGAACACACAGTGCATTGCTGTTAATTGCATATGGGGCAGCGTAGCTACAGACCGGTCATGGTGTCCATGCTGACTGCATATCCACCGACAACAGCGGCTATGCTGGGCATGCAAGCATCAGACCTGGATCACAAAGCAATGGAAGGTGTCCTGGTCTGATGAATAACTTTTTCTCTAACATCATGTGGACAGTCAGGTGTGTATGCGTAAAAATATGGAAATATTTTGAAAGGCCCCACCCCACAACTTCTTGGTGCCAGATACCACAAACACACCTTCAGAGGTCTAAACAGATCTTTTTTTGAGTCATTTAGTTTATTTTGTTCTTTTGTTCAGAAATAAAATAAAATGTTACATTATTAATAAACAGACCCCCAACACGTCTACATACGCAAATTTTGGCTATAGTTCCAGTAATGAAAATATTACAATGCAGCTAAGGATATATTATAATAAACAGAATGAACCGCTCACCTCTCATATCTTCTAGTCTGAGTCGTTCGTTCTTTTTGAATTTATTGCACTGCATAGCGTCAATGCGAGTCACGTGACAAAGGAACGAACGACTCGGAGTAGACGACTCATTGAGAAGAACAGTTCAATTCTGTTTCCTGTGTAATGCACTGTACATGGGAGTCATGTGATAAAAGAACAAACGATTCAGACCAAAGACGTAAAGGTAACTACTCATTTCTGTTTCCTGTACATAACCTACGGAAGTTTGCGCATGCGTGCCCAGTAGAAAATGAACAAATCACTCTCGGAGACTACTCGTTCTTCTGAGTCACGTGAGACTCGTTCAAAAAGAATGAATCGTTCATGAACGACCCATCACTGGTTGTGTTCTCTAGGTGACAGTGACAATAGATAATCAAGGGGTAGGTGGAAACGGCCAAGACTAAATTTTGGGGGGAAATCTGCTAAAAAAAATTTAGTTTCAAGACAAATAACATATTTGTGTTATTTTGTTTCTTGTTGATCAGAGTTTTTGGGTTGGTATTTTTTATGGCATACAGATAAAGTTAGCAAAAATTGATTGACACCAGACAGTTTTTTGCCTGCCCCAAAAAAAGTCACCATTTGGATTTAAACAAGCAAATAATCAAAAGTCTGTGAATGGATAATTACTGCAGAGATTAATATGTTTCATCTGCCATAGTTCCTTTACCTCTAACTTATAAAGTAAGCAGCTTCTTATTTCTTAAACAACTATATCAGAAGACCATGTCTGTGGACATGGAAAATATGTTAATGTATTTCAGAAAAGAAGGTTGCTGAAATGACTGAAACTGGAATAACCTTAACCCCATTGAAAGTCTTTGGGATGTGCAGGAGGAGACGTTACAGAGCGGTTTTACTCTCCCATCATCAATCAAATTTAACTCTGGCTGGAAATAAATTGGTTGTCAAAACAATGCCATGGCAAATGTGTCCCACGGTCAAACCAAATGGCAGGGCAGGGCAACATTACTGTGTGTGATTTTTTTTTTTTTTTTGGCTCGGCATTAAACACCTTGTAATGCAGTAGCAAGTATGTAAAAATTTGCTCCAAAATGAACGAGTCTTTTTAATCCCTGGTGATTCATGCATAATGTTTGTATATGGTTTCTGTCCTTTATTAGGTTTAATATATTTTTATTTTGCAAGTTCTTACAAAATTAGAAAGAAATAAAACTATCATTTATTGGAACCGATCCCATACTGATTTTTTTTTTTATTGCACATGCATTAAAACCTGTTTTGTGTGTTATGAAAGAGATGTTTTCAACATTTATTGATGTGTTGCCTTTAATGCCGAAGCCTATGGCGTTATGAGAAGCTTTGAAAGATCAAAGATGTTGGGTTTCAGCTGTGTGGTGTGTAAACCTCAAAGAGTTTTTAAAAATGTTACGTTGATTTCGTGCTCTTTACAGACCTGCTGCGAATAGGGGAAGTAATGCCTGAGCACTTCTTCTGCTTTCTTTAGTTCCTCCTTGTTCAGCAACTTCATGGTTCAGCAAAGATCCTGCTGATGAGGTTCAGTCACAATCAAAATGAATCCAGACTATGTTTAAAAGTAAAGTATATATAAAATTAATATATATTTACTCATTCCACAGAATTTTCTGCACCTCTTGATTTAGTTGTGTGATTATGTTGCATATGTTTCTTCATGCCATATCTCAAGAACGTGTGGTTGAATGTTTCTATCACTGTGACCAAATAAATACCTAGATTTATTATTATTATTATTTCAGTCCTGCACACAGTTGTGGCCATGCATTAGGACCTCAATTTTTAAAAAAAGTCAAAGCCAGCCTTTTATTTTTTTAAATAGTCATGTCACAAGTGGGTCTAGACACCAGATTAGACATCTAAACAAATATATTGTTCTTATAATGCTTTTAATTATTTATATTAATCATCTACTGATGTAGTTCTGTTTTTAATATTGAAATATATTATACAATGGTAACATGTTTCCTTAAATGGGATAGATTGCAATTTAATATGCTTGTCCACGGTCAGATTGCTGTGGTGGAAATTCCCAAACAAAATGAAAACGAATCTATCACGAACACTGGAGACAGTGATAATGGCTTTAACCCCTTAGGCTTCAGAAGCTTTCCAGAAACTGGTCATAAATCTTTGAGAATTTTTATTAATAATTATTGAATGTAAACTCTTAATTCTTAATGATCAATGATTTAATTAAAGGAGTAAAATATGTGAAAAACTTACCAGTTTTATATAAAAACTAAGTAGCACTTCTTTAATATAAATCTGCAAATGTATTGTACTATACATTGGCACAGATGACAGTCTGCTATAAAACAAGCATAAAATGTCTATAAACTGATAAGATATAGATATAGATATTTTTAGATAGAAAATATAGCTTCTCCTTAGCAGGCTGTAAACTACTTACCTCGAAGAAAGATTTCAAGTCATTAGAAAAAATCAGCAAACGGATTAATGCAAAGTTTCACCCCAAAGTGCCTTACCTTTTCAACACCTTCTGGAGCTCCTGTAGCAGGTACAATGTCACTGCATGCTCACACAGTCAGGAATAATAAAAGACCGACACATTGGCATCAGCTCCTTTTCCTGGTTCAAATATTAATTAAACACACCCTTTATGTATTGAATATAGAAGTTCATAGAGATTTAACTCTTGAGTTCGGTCAAATGGTTTTGGATTTAATATCAATGTAGTTTTCTTTACTTTATTCAAAATGTTAATAAGCAAAACATAACCAGCCAATGATTTTTTTTTTCCTTGCACGTATGTCACATTGTCTAAGATACTGTAACTAACAGGCGTTGACTTGTGAGACTGAGTTAGACTTGTTGAACATTTTGCATTTTTTACCGGATTAGAGGAGCTTTGCAAGATCATGGACAAAGTGATTTATACCACTCAGTATGATGCAAATAATAATAATAATAATAATAATAGAGACTGTGAATAAAGGTGCAGTGGTTGTTGAAGATGCCAATAAAAAGTGTGTTTGGAAACAAGGGAAAAAGCAAGGGGGAATATAGGCAAAGGAGGAAAAATACATTAAGCAAAGCAATTCACTCCATCTGCACCTAAATTAACAATGCTACATTCCAGTCCACATATAATTCCAGTCCTTACACACAAACAAATTTTCTCCTTGTTTGCCAAAACTTATGGATGCAAACATTTTATTTTTATTGTTAAAACAAGAATAACTTTGTCCCAAAATCTCATTTTGATATAAAAACCATAAACGTAGCAACTGAAGAAGCATCTTGACATTACTTTTCCCAGTTGGAAGACACTGTACACCACACCACATTGTAACTGTATCTGTGCCAGTCCTTGGCATTGTGCCACTCATAATAGTGCCACAACTGGATTGACCATTAGGTTATAGAAACATGTTTTTCAATTAAAAAAAACATGTTAGGAATATGGACTTTGGTTGAAAGGAAAAACTTTATTTTTAATTAAATTATAGATTAGCTCTTTTGCATTGTTCCTTTTTTTCTGTCTGACGATGTTGATAAAATTCCACATTATGCTTGCTAACTTCTGAAATGTAGCCAGTTTGTTTTTTAATAATTTGCTAAATTCATATTTATTATGCTCAAAATTCATTAATTTTATTAAACATTACCCCAAATGTAATGTAATGTAAGAGATTTGCATGTTATGTTTGTGACCTCACCAGTATTAATTTCAAATATTTCAAATATATATTAAAAAAAATGATCAGTTGAACCAAACAAGGAGTCATGAAGGGGTCCTTGGGGTTTAGGTTGACCAATAGATTGGCTGATTTATATTATTTATTTATATAAATGTCTGACAGTGTTGACAGAAACTCAGGACATGGATTAACTTTTAACTTCCTGGTGAAAGATATAACACCAACATTTCAGACAATATAGAAAGAAGAAAAAAAAAACAGAATCACTGATTTGGAAAAGGATCACCCCCTCATAGAAATGACTTGTAAGCTCAAACAGGTGAAGCTTATCACCTTCTCAGTGGCACACAAAGCCATTTGACTTTCAACTGTGATCAGCTGTAGTCATTGTGATTAGCACAGCATGAAGAACTGGGGTCCGTTCTTCGTACGTCGCTTGACACATCCGAGATGAACTGAAACATCTAAGATGAGATCATCGTGCTAATTCCGATCTGGCTAAGTTGGTTCTTCGAGCTCACCTGTTGTTGATGATTAGTAGAGCTGGATTGAGTTGTCTAGGATTATGCACTTTAAAATTCATGCGACTCTATTTACATATTTCAATCTCCACAAACAGATTTAGACAGGTACATCAGCTAGCTAGGTGGAGAAGAAGTTTAATCAGGATGAGGTTTTCTTCTCTTGTTTAAGCACTATGGGATCCTCGACTCTCCCAGGCATGAAAAACCTGCATGCTTCTGTCACATCCGTTATGGTTGTTAACCTGCTTTATGACAAAATAAAACTTAAAACACAACTAATATCAAGCTAAATCTCCTGCTCCACCTTATTGTAAGGAACTGTATGGTTAGCCATATAAACAAGCTAGGTTGCTAGCATCATTATAACATTGTAAATTTGAAGCTCCTGTACATAAAAAAACAACGTTTATTTCATTTTGGGTGTAAAATGGATCAGTTCTCAAAACGGGTCTCATGTCTGGACCGTGTCTTATGTGTATGAAGATGAGCAGACCATGATAGCAAGATGCACACAGCTAGGAATGTAAACATTAGCTACAGTAACTAGCTGGCTCTGGTACAGTCTTCACAACAACAACCCAGAAGATTTGTCCTGCTTGTTTTTCTCTTTTTACAAGCTACTATTTTGACCAAGTTCAACTTCACGTGAACTTGCCAACTTGATAAGCAAGCAATAATATAACTTACGGTTTAGGCTGAGTCACATTAAAACCGAAACCATTCCTGAACTTCAGATCCAGATCTTGAATCCAATCCAACTTCCTCATTGGTAAAGCAGCCAAACGTGATATGGGTAGAGCGTGAATACAGTCTTTTGGGAATGTCTGTGAAAACATATCCACCATAACTAATCGACCACTACTCCCCTATAACTAATTGGGGGAGCAATTCTTTGATGTACGTACACAGTCCCATTACTGCGTGGCTTGTTATGCATATACATATTGTAGCAGAAGACAATA
Organism: Leiocassis micropogon; assembly: GCA_028565275.1. Taxonomy (NCBI): domain Eukaryota; kingdom Metazoa; phylum Chordata; class Actinopteri; order Siluriformes; family Bagridae; genus Leiocassis; species Leiocassis micropogon. The sequence continues at coordinate 573 of JAOVVA010092416.1, read as the reverse complement.
ATGACGAGCTCATCATAAAGCCAAACAACACAGCAAATCAAAGAAGTTTCACAGTGATCACTCTGTTCTATATCACACACAGGCTGATGCACATAACTAAAGCACACCAGCAGTTATAAACTCTGTTACAAGTGAAATATCAGTTGCCTTAAATTATCAGCTTTTTTTCATGTACAATGTTTTATAATAAAAAAAAACATTTAGTATACACATTAAATCATTTCTGATTAAACCAATATACTATAAAGGATGCATGCTAACTTATATCCAACACACACACACAAACACACACACACACACACTTGCTTGCACACACAATAAAAAAATGGTTTTCACCTGTTGTTACGGTTAGCTTGTAAAAGACACAGTGGGAATAGAAAAGAATCACCTCCCTTTAAAATGATCACATCATTCCTGAAAAGAAGATGGACACAGTTTTTGTTTTATTCAGCTATATTTACTCAGTGCAACCTTTAAAATCCATGTGATCCGTGTGAATGTAATTGATGCAGATGTTAAACTAACCATGTCAGATCGGAACCTAGAATACTTTACTCCCCTTGAAGAGAATGA
>JAOVVA010092325.1:0-12342 GCA_028565275.1 Leiocassis micropogon | reverse complement strand
TTCCTCTAGACCTCCTGCCTGGCAGTTCCAACCTCAGCATCCTTCTACCGATATATTCACCATCTCTCCTCTGAACACGTCCAAACCACCTCAATCTGGTCTCTCTGACTTTATCTCCAAAACGTCTAACATGGGTTGTCCCTCTGATGGACTCATTCTTGATCCTATCCCTCTGTGTTTCTGTAAAACAATAAAATTAGTAGAGATGGGCAGGGGGAAAAAAACAATTCACTTTTGTATCTCGGTTCCTTTTTTGTTGCATTTCATGTGTCGCCACACTGACTCAAAAATCTATGTTTTACAATTCATTTTTGTAGAGTTTGTTAGCGTGTATACCTAATACATAAAATCTGTACCTCTATCAAAACAAGTCTGGGATCTATTTCTGGATGGGTATAAATCAAGGTTTGGTAAAGAGTATGGTGGAGTGATCAGGTGGGAGAAGACAGCATCCATCTGAGGAGCCGTGAAGATACTGTGGCTCATGAGTCATCAGGACGAGAGACTTCGATGTCTTTATGAACCATTATAACCCTAAAAATGCTAGAGCTACTACCCCCTCCAGAGAGGTCTTCAGGACTAATGTCTTAAATTCATCACACCAAAGATGATCCACAGACCTCTTAAGTAGATTTAAAGACCTTCTTTGGATGCCCTGAGGGCGCGTCTGCATGCTCACTGAGTTAGTATGACACCAGCACCATCGTTCTTCACTGTGCGAATGGGGTGTTTCCAGAGTGATCAGCAGTGCTAAATTTGACACAATGCTGTGAGTCGTGGTGACAAACTTTACATTTGGTTTGATGGAAGTAGAGAAACTTTTTTTGAGTGTTGTGGATCTCTGCAGCAAAAAAATGTGCAACAATTCTGCTGAATGTACAGTACTGAGGCGGCACCGTGGCGTAGTGGTCAGCACTGTCACCTTGCACCTCCAGGGTCCGGGTTCGATTCCCTCCTCCGGGTCTGTGTGCATGGAGTTTGCATTTTCTCCTAGCGCTTTCTTCCAGGTACTCCGGTTTGCATCCCACAGTCCGAAGTCTGGCTGATTGGCGTTCCCAAATTGTTTAGAAGTCAATAGAAAATTTGTACTAAAAAGCAGACTGTACATACACCGTATTGTACACACAAGTACACAAGAAAGAAAGTTTTTATTATTATTTTTTGAATATCATTGACATGAAATGTTCACTTACTCACTCATCGTCTATACAACTTTATCCTGTATTCAGAGTCACGGGGGGCCTGGAGCCTATCCCAGGAGAACCTAGACAGAGTGCAAATCCATCGCAGGGCACACACATACTCACACACTCATTCACATTTTGAGAACACCATTAGCCTGCAGATTTTTGGACTGTGGAAGGAAACCGGAGAACCCAGATGAAACCCATCTAGCACAGGGAGAATATGCACACTCCATGCACACAGAGACGGGAATCGAGCCTGGCCGGGAATCGAACCTGAAGGTACAAGGCAACAGTGCTGACCACTACACCACCAAGCCACCCCATGAAAGGTTTAACACTGAAATTTAACACTATATAGCTATTTATAACCCAAAGTAAAAACTGTTTTAGTCAGAGTGTACTGTATGTAAATCATAGAAAGCGAGGTGTTCCAAAGCCAGAAGGTTTCTCTTGTATCAGATAAGACAGACCTTTCCCACATGTTTTTATGATTCACCAACATGCCTTGTGGCAAACTCCAGCTACCGCGCTACGGCTTTGTAGAGCGTCCAGGTTACAGTTGACCTCTGAACAACTTCTACAATCTGAGCTCTCTTCGATAACCTAAAGCGCAATACCTTAAAAAAAAAGACCATATACAGGTCTAAGACATATACAGTAAGCTACCTTGATGTCTAAATCTAAAACACAGGTGTGTAATCCAAGCAAGGCAGAATTATGTGCTGTAGCGTAAATGAAGAGAGGTCTAATTAACTATAGATTGAAATGAAATGCCGATTTATTAGAGTGACGATCGCGCTGTAAAGACAGCATGGCTTTCTATTTTTAATTCAGTCATTATATCGCAGGGACAAATTAAAATCACAGTTTCATCTCCTTTAATCAGCACTAATAGTGCTAGCGACGAGCTTTTTATAGATTCCCGTCTATTTGACTCGGTTATATACGGCCCCGTGAATGTCTAATCAGATTATAACTGTGGCTTCCAGCTGGAACAGAAGAAAGGTGAGAGCTGCTTGGATGAGAGTCCGTACAGTATATTCGCAATCTTCGTAAATTACCATGTCCGTTTTTGAATTTTTAATGTGACGCGTGTCATACCTACCTGCCGCAGGCTAAATAAGTACGGATATGTGCGAGGTGCGTGCAAGTCATCCGTCACAGCAAACAAGCAGACGGTGTTCTCGGTGACAGTCACATTTCCTGCCTCTCTTTACCGTTTTGTTCAGCCTGACTAGCCGAGCTAGATCACCGTCAGGGATATTACCATCACTCAGTCAGTGGCTAATGCCGTGAGTTGTCCTGTGAGACAGCAGCATGTCGTGTAAACATGCGAAAAGCGTCTCTCCGGATTAAGCACCTAGCTCAACATAAAGAGCACGACCCGATATCAGAGTGTTCCCAGGGAGAGAAAAAAAAAAGGGAGAAGAAAAAACTTACAAAATAGGGACATTATTTCAGAGCTTTGGCTGCCACGGGCGTATTGATTTCTGGACTCATCCTCTTTGCTGTGAGTTATGAGTCTTCGCTGAGATTCATTAAAAAACTTGCTCACCTCCCGTGTTGCGTTTTTTCACTCCCGAGTGACTGAATTTATGTCTGCTTAATGTTGATTTTATTAACATGAGCCATCGGAATTTTAGCTATGATATATTTAGTGTCGTCCTCTTTCACACAGCGTCTACCGGTCGTGAGGACGACTGATGACTAGTCTATCTGTCCACTATACTAGATCATCCTACTGTACAGTATATACATCATTTCAACTGCTGCTAATTTAACTTACTAGCAATACTGCACATAACTGATCGGATGCCGTTGCTCAAATTCCAGCCTGCTGACTGCAAAATTAAGCATAAAGATTTCTGCATGACTCGTGAGCTCTTCCAAGCTTTAAAAAAACATCCAGTAAGAGTGTAGAAGTTGGTCAGTCGTGTCATAACAATAATATATAAACGCTCTGTCCTTATGCATTTTTGCCACAAATGTCCAACATACTGTATATTCAAATAGATGTAACTGAATAATAATGTCAAATTATTTCTTATTGGCACTGGATTCACTGGCGCTGGAGCCGAAGTCTGTCCCTGGCGCAAAGCATGAGCGCAATTTCTCATGCATTCATAGTCGGCAAACTGAAAAAAACAACGATTGTTTCAAGAACTTTACTGTTTAAGAAAGTGTATTTCATTTACTTCATCGCTGGAGAAACAAAATGAAGTGAACAGTGCAGTTGGAAAAAAAAAAATTTCATAAACTTTGTTATTGAAGAAAAAAATATTTAATTAACTTCAACTTTGGTGAAAAAGTCTTTCATCAAATTTGTCATTGGAGAAACTGAACTGAATAAACTTCACCATTGGAGAAACTGTATTTAATAAACTTGGGCATTAGGGAAACTCTATTTAATGATTTGTACCTTTGAAGGAACTCCATTTAATAAACTTCGATTCTGAAGAAACCGTTTCTTTTTTTTAAACTCGGGTATTGAAGAAATTGTTTTTCATAAACATACTGGAATATTGGACAATCTACATTCACCAGACTCCTCGTTCAACTGCTCGGTAAGGCAAACATCTAATCAGCCAATTAGCAACTAATGAACATGGCATTGAACATGGCATGGTTGTCAGTGCCAGACGGGCTGGTCTGAGTTTTTTTTTAACTGCTGATCTGCTCGGATTTTCACACTCATTCATGTCTAAGGTTTTACAGGGAATGGTCTGAAAAAGAGAAACTATCGAGTGAGGGCGGTTCTCTGGGTGAAAATGCCTCGTTGATGCCAGAGGTCAGAGAAGAATGAAAAGCAACAGTAACTCAAATAACATGTCCCTACAACCGAGGTGTACATGAGAGCATCGCTGATCGCACAGAATCTTGAAGCAGCAGCAGAAGACCACACCGGGTGCTGCTCCTGTCAGCTGAGGATGGAAACTGAGGCTACAGGTCACGTGGGCTCACCAAAAACTGAACAAAAGAAGACATTTGGATGGTTGCTTCAGGATTTGGCATAAACAGCAACATAAAAGCATGGATCCATCCCGCCTTGTATCAGCAGTTCAGGCTGGTGGTGGTGTTGTAATGGTGTGGGAAAGATTTTCTTGCCACTCTTTGGGCCCTTTAGTACCAATTGAACATGGTTTAAAATCTCACAGTGTACCCGAGTATTGTTGCTGACCGTATCCAGCCCTTTAGGACCACAGGATAACGTCATGTTGCAAAGCTAAAATCTATCAAACGCCGTGCCTCCACAGTCACCAGATCTCAATCCAATCCAGTCAATCCAATGGAGCACCTTTGGGATGTGATGGAATGGGAGATTTGCTTTTTGATGGGCAGCCGACAAATCTGCGGCACCTGCGTGATGCTATAACGTCAACATGGACCGGAATCTCTAAGGAATGTTCTCAGCACATTGTTAAATTTAGGCCATGAAGAATTAAAGGCAGTTTTGAAGGCAATAGGGGTTTTCAAACCCAGTACTAACAAAGTGTACCTGATGAAGTGCAGTATATTTAATAAACATCTCCACTGGGGAAAGTCCCTCTTATAAACGTCACAATATGAGAAACTGGATTTAATAAACTTAAGCATCAGGGAACTTTTTATTTTTTTAATCTACTGGCAAAACTGTATTTAATAAAGTTCACCAAAAATTTTTATTTAATAAACTTCACCATTAGAGAAACTGTATTTAATAAACCTCACCATTGGAGAAAAACTCAATTTAATAAACTTGGGTACTGGAGAAGCTTCATTTCATAAATTCAGGAATTGAACAAAACTGCATTCAATGAACCTCTCTCTCTCAAAAAAAAAAAACTTTGTCATAGGAGAAACTGTAAAAGGGAACTTAATACATTCTGACAGTGTGACCTTGGACATGGAAGGACCTGTCACTGTTTCCTCACTGAGAATCCAGATAAGCCATGACAGCAAGCTGGCTGAATCATCGGTGTAAACTTTTAACCTTTTGAAACATAGAGCAAGTACAATATGTTCATAAAATGTTGTAGGTTTCATACTGGAGCTCCATCATTATTGTAAAAATATCTGTGAATAAATATATGGGAAAATGTCCCAAGATTAATACCATTTAGCTATAAAACATTTATTGATCCATTGAAAATAGAAAGCAGTCTTTTTCCAGAGTTATTATCTTCCACAGGTCTGAAGATCTGCTACTCATCTTTCCAGAGAATTATTTCCATGATTCTCCTCTCGGGCTGAACTCGGACAATCTCCGGCTGTAGCTTTAGAACAAATGTCATTTTCTGTTCTAACAATTTCAGTCCATCTTTTTTTCCTAGCTTCTTTGGCTCTTTCTTTCTTTCTGTCTTTCTGTCTGCTGAAACAACTGGTCTGTTTTTCTTTGACATTTCTGCACACATGAACAGCTTTGTGTAGATCGAAGACAAAAGCCAGTTTCAGTTACTTGGTGCTTTCCATTTAGCTCTGTTGATCAGCTCGATCCTTCGACTTCACATCTACCCCTGACAATCTTCTTCTGTCTATGTTGTTGTTTTCTTCCTTATTAAGTTTTGCAATGACTTCTGTGATTTTTCCCCTCTTTCTTCTACTACTGGTTCTCAATAATGTGTGTACAGTACGCAGGCAATCTCAGAGATGTTGGTTAATCCTGATTAGAATTCACAAACTTCCACAGCGAAAGCAGCCATCATTTATGGAAGAACAAATAACAAATGGTGATGGAAGAACTGCAAACCCATTTGCAAAGCATGTAGTATATATACTGTATATTGTAATAACAAACTTGAATGTCAGGTAGACATTTATATTTTTATATTTACATTTTTATACATTTTACATTTATAAATTTATATAACTTAATTTTCTCAGAATCAGTTTCCAAGAATTCATTGTTTAAGAAATAGTTGTAGTTTTGAAATTTACCAGTAATATTTTTATGGTTTTAACAACTGGAGAATCAGGGTTTCAAGTACTTCACCATTAGAGAACATGTTGTTACGATCTTTTTTTTTTTTTTGCAAATATTTTTATTGAAAAAAGGAAAACAATACAGTACTTGCAGTTACAGAAGATCTTGACCACACATTCATATTTAAATGTCATTACTGTTAAAGAAGCCACTGGAGAACAACCTGACCAATGGAAGATCAGAGTTAACGCAATTGCAGGAACAGAGTTTCAAGAAGACTGAACCACTGAAGACTTAAAAAGAGTGTTGAGGTTGAAAATCTTTTTGAAGATCAGTGGAGAGACCAACGGGGCCCTCTTCCAGTCCATCCTGAGACATGTAGCTTGTGTAGCTGTGAAATGTCACCGTCCGGACTACAAACACAATTGGAGATACTCCAGTAATATAACTGATTTATTCTGTGAGATTGGCCATTGTTGTGTAAATGTAGTCAGGCTTGAGATTGAGTACACGAGGGGCTTTGAGTATACAATAAAACGAGCTCTGTTTGTTTCTCCACTGAGCTGAATTTTTAATGGCCTAAAGAAAGAAAAACACCTGGTGTGAGAGGACAGCGAGGACACACTCGGTGTGCAGGGATTTCGAGTATTCAGCTGCTAATGCTGGAGGGTTTTATAGTCCTGCTGCTGTACAGAAAATCTCTGGCTGAGACACACGGTATGAATGCCTGCTGAGATAATGGAGATAGAAATTGTGCCTAACATTACACACGGCCAAACGCAGCAGCAGGACTATTAGCTTTAGATGTAGCAGTCAACCTCATGGAAACTTTTAAAGTATGGATTACTGTTTGTTAATGTACTTTTACCCAAAATGTACCAACATTATCTAGTAAATGTTCTTTGCGTAAGTCTATAAATATTAACTCAGAGTCATGTTTAGATTCAGTGGATCAGGTCCAAACGCTGAGGAAATATACGCCTACTAAGATCCGGCTTACGCAGCCCCTTAAATCGATTTTCTAGTCGCACATTTTAGATTATGCAAATCATCTATATATTATTCATAACTCTGAGAATCCCAGATTTTTTGTCTTTAGTAGAAGTGTCTGAGGCAGGGTTTGGCACAACTAGATCTAAATTAGCTACAAGCCTAATACAAAAAAAAGTCAAGGATAGAAAAGGAGGACTGGAGGAGAAAAAAAGTGATTTATTTCCTTCATCAATGTCAAAAGTAATATGATATAAAAACCAAGTCACAATTAAAAGAAAAAAATACATTGATGTTGCAAATTTCATACACTTTCTTAATTAATATTGTAAGGCATTATTATATTGTAATGTATAATTTAATAAGAAGATTCCTGTGCCCTCACTGAGCTTCCTGACTCCTTATGTGTTAACACCATCTATATCCTGTATCCAGACAAATACTGTATACGTCCAAACAGCTCTTGTCCACTAGAACCAGGGGAATACACACCTGTCTGTCTCCGGGTCTCTCTATGACTGACATGCTGATGACGGGTTCTTTTGATGTTCATGACACGGCACCTAAGCAAATGCTTTAAAAATCTCCAGATTTTTCTCTTTCCAGAGATCTTAAGACATTGTGTGTGTGTGTGTGTGTTTACCTCTCTCGGTCAGTTGGGCCCGGACCGGTAAGTGTATCAAGGTGCTGCGGACACTTCTTTTAATTCAGCTTAAAACCTATTATTTCGGACACTCTTCTTCCTTTTAAACCTAACTAATTGTTAAACACATAAATAGCTAGCATCATAATCCCCCCCGAGCAATTATTCTGACGAATGAATGCATGAATAATAATAATAATAATAATGGTGATGATGCTGATAAAATTACATGTCCAATATTGCAGACTGTCTAAAACTGCAAGTTTAAACTTATGCTATGCTAATACAGGTTACAGGATATGGCGAAATATTACACAAAACATTATCAGTAGTCTGTTAAATTCTTAAAGCTAATTCAAATGAATGAATGAGAAACTTTGAAATAACAGGAGTCTATCATATTGTTGAATTCATTATTCAGCACATACTATAATAATAAATCAACATCACTGTCAGTGTTTTTTTTGTGCGCTCTAAAATGTAAGTTTGCTCCACTGTGTTCTACATGTTACCAACCAACCAACCGTGTAACACACATCCACACATTTTCAAGCATAATTTATGATGAGCAGGAATTAGTTCAAGCTTGTGTTTCATGTTGTAGAGTTGAAATAAGCGTCTGATCATACCAAGCCTCCGGGCGTACCACTGCAGAAAGACTGAACTCGGAGGAATTCTTCTTAAATACATTCTGGAAAAAACCTTGAACGCCTCAAACAGGCTGAATTCGACACGGCACACATGGTGTTTCAACTGCATAACGCAGTGCACGACGGAAATTACAGGCCACAGCTCGGGTAATCACCTAACTGTCGCAATTAGCCGTTATTATACCTGCGAGGCTGACAATAAGAAATGGAAAGAATTGAAGTAGAGGTAATCGGAAAAACTCTGTCCAACCTGTTGAATCCAGCAATGTATTTATTTTTTCCTCCTGATTGAAGAAATGTTCTTATAATAGATTCATTTCTGCTTAACCTCACTGCCTGTTTCTTGACCTTGGCTGTGAACCTTAAAGACAGACTCTGCAGTCACATCGACACGCGTCTGCCTCCTGTTTGCGTTATTGTAGATAATAATCTCCTAAATGGTCAACATGGTTACGGTGCTTTAGATCCGAGACAGAGACAGCTTCTTAAAGTATCAGTTAAGAAAACTGGGAAAGTACATAAAGTTCTACTTACCGTCATATTTCTTCAGATTGGGATTGGAACCATTTTAATTATTCACAGTATAATCAATCAATCAATCAATGCACAAAAAAATTACATGAATCTTGTTCAAAGTATTATTATAATAATAATTATAAATTTTTCATGACATGATTTTCCAGCAGGTCTAACCTTTAAGTGATTTAGCGAATATTACCGGCTAGATTTTTTTATTTAAATACCACACCTTAAGAATAATATTTCGTTGCCACCTTTTATGTATCGTAATGATCGTACCAAAGTGCTGAAAGTAGGGTAATAATATATTTTTTAAATAGTGCATTATAGACAAAAAGCTAATTAAAAACACACTTTGTAAATGTACTGTATTAAAAAAAAGATTTACATTATGCCTTTTTTTTAAACTATTTTTTAATACACAAGGTAATAAAAAAATATTACTGATGAATCTGTCTGTTAAGGGCCTGCATCCGAATGTACAGTAGGTGTCCACAGTGGTGGTGGGGTGGCGATGTTCTTACATCTTGTTCATGGACAAACTTTTAGCGTGTGGCTTTATAAATATAAATAACCAGCATACCACTCCATCACCTTCTGCTATCCAGAACCGTCTCTACCCTAATGGATTAAAACTCTGTGTGAAAGCTTTCAATTCAACCTCCAATGTCATTACCCGATTCATATAATCATTTATGCAAGGTTGAAAGCTTTGAGAAAAGAAAAAACAGCACAGCACTCTGCATCTCTTCTTCATCTTCCCTACCTTACTGAACAAAAAAACTGAAGGGAAAGAAAAGCCTTCTTTTCATAATAGATCAGAGAGTTTTAGTGGCCTATGGAGAAGTACAGTTTTCTTTTATTATTATTTATAGATACCCTTAATGTTGTGTAACATTCATCTGGGTAAAAAAAAAAAAAAAAAAGCTCATGAGACCCCCCCCTCCCCAAAATACATTAATATACTCAAAATAATGCAATCCAAAAGAACTGTTACAAAGTACTGACACTGGAGACTCCTTCCTTAATTGTTGTACAAACAGAAAAAAAACAACAACATATGGTTAAATCAGCCATGCAGTCGATGCCACCACGCTGTTATTATAGAAGCGCTAGAAAATAAACACCTTCCGACCAATCAGAGTGAAGCGCCGTGGTAATATGGATTCTTGGATAGTGGATTAAGAAAATGAAACCCGTTCAAAAATTTCCCATGATTCCTAGCTCCTGTCCCTGAAAAACAAGAACATGTAAAGAAACATGTGCAGCTTTTATATAGAAATCGAAGCCAAAAGTGTCCGAAGAGCAACACTAGATTTTATTAAAGCTAAACTATATGATGGAAGAAAAAAAAAAAAAATCAAAAACAACAAAAACTAAATTTATCACAGTAAATTATTAAACAGGGGCTAGGAATCAGGGTAATTTTTTTAATACGGCTTATTTTAAACTTACTGTAGCTAATCACCTGAGGAGATGTTTGCTGTTTTCCTATTTTCTGCTTCTTTGCACCTACAAGGCTGATAAATAATGAAAAGTTTTTGATAGTGGACTAAAAACATGAATTACGTTCAAAAATTATCCATGACTCCTAGCCTGTCTGCTTTCCCATAGCTACATAATACTTAAAAGTGTAATACTAAAAAAATTTGACATCCCTTAGCGAAAATAAATTATCTATGCTATGCTGAAACAAATTTAACAAAACAACTTTTTTTTCCCTCATCAGGGCAAAGAAGAACATGTGAATAAACAGTTATTACTAATTAAACTTAATACATGTATAGCTTTTATGTACAAATTCAACAAAACAATAAAAACTAGATTTATCACTACAGGAAATTATTAAATAGGGGCTAGGAATCATGGGTAATTTTTTGAGTTAACTGTCAAACTGATGTAGCTTTTTAGGAGTGTTATATATAGTACATATAACAATATAGATAAAGTTAGATATATTATGTAGGATGTCATTATGTCACATTAAATAACCGCAAAATGAGTAGTTAATATTTACTGGATACCAGAAACCACATGAACAAGCGCGGCAGGCTGAAATACTAAACTATAGTAAATTATTCAGAAGTGAATAGTTTGTTCAGTGCTAAACTGGTAGCTTTCACTCCACAGGTACAGGAGCGAATTCCACACGCCGGACATGACGTCAAGAGAAGTACAGTAGATTTCATTCGTTGTTGAATAGCAAGTGCGGATAATAATCACACGGATGACAGATAAAGAGCTGAGTTCAGAGAGTTTCAGTACGACGTTGTGGCACGTTTCAACTATCATACCGAGTTTCAGAGTGAGTTTGTCCTTGCCCGACTGTATCCAAGGATTAAAAGAAGTATGGAGAGAAAAAAAGTGCTGAAAGAACACCTCTCTTGAGAAGAGGGAGGAAAAAAAAAAAAGCCCTTGTGCTAAAATTTAACGAGAATACATCCCATCACGGAGTGCAACAAAGGATCTTTAACGTCAAAGCGTGTCCCTTTTGAACAGTGTGTCATGCGTCTAACAATAAAAAATAAAATAAAAAAAAACCTTTTTAAACCACGGGCACTGTCGAAAACACTCCGGGTGAAAATAAGTATTTGTGACGGAGAAACCCGAGCGGCGGTCAGAAGATGTGTTTGAGGTGTTTGATGCCGTAGGTTTTGAAGAAGACCAGCAGGATGAGCGTCCACAAGCCGAGGATGAAGCCGTCCGGCGGGTGCCAGTCTTTCTGCTTGGGTTTCTGTATTGAGCAGAAGGAGTGTTAAAAAACAACAAACAACAACGGACATTTTCCTCCTTCCTAAAGCCACGCCATCACTTTCTGTGTCTATGTGTAGGGGTGCGCGTGTATATATTATACTTTTAAATCACCTCCTATTACGCATGCATCAGCAGGAGTGCATTTATATGCTAATGCAGCCGAAAGGTTTACTCGCTAAAAAAAAAAAAAAAGAAAGACGTCCCAATAACTTTGCAATTACATTCGAGAAGAATAACGCGAGGCCATCTTCTTAAACTGCTTCGCTGTACGCTGGAGATGAACACTACGATTCTCTCTTATCTTATAAAGCAGCGTGCGGCCTGTGGGGAAAAAAGACGAAGGCTACCTTCACAGGAAGCAAGCGGGAGAGAACCGGGTGTGCCAGCAACGGAGGGGGGGCATCACAGGAAAATTGGTCGACGCACTTATTGTCATCTGAAAATTATTGTTTGAGTGGATTGTTAGAAGACGTTTCAGCAGAAATCCGTCCGCCATTAGCGAGGTGCACAATGCCTAGCTCGATCGTTGGCTCAGTTCGATCGGCGTATGCGGATACGGATTATTTGAAAAAAAGACTGCACACAGTCTTTATAACTAAAAGAGGAACAGAGAGACTTAGAGTATGGAACTCCAAAGTGTTAAAAATTAAATAAATAAATAGGACATGATGAAATAAATAACTCTTTGAATAAATAAGA
>JAOVVA010092234.1:0-12345 GCA_028565275.1 Leiocassis micropogon | reverse complement strand
TTTTAAAAGTAAGTACTGTAGTATCATGTTTTCTGTGATAAGACATTTATTTGCCATTTGTTGAAGGATTTTGCTTCCTTTTTAATATTTCTAGCAGTTATAATGTTATTGATTACAGGAACTTACTTGTTTTGTGGACATTACACAACTATTCTTTAATAATAATAATAATAATAATAATAATAATAATAATATTGCTATGATAATATATAATATTGATCATTGCTATTAATATTATTATTATTACTACTATTATTATTATTAATAATAATAATAATAATAATTCTTGTTATTAAGTGTAATTATAAAGTTTTTTTAATTATATTGTTCCTTCACATGACTGTATATGTACTGTAAATGTTTTTCATGTATATTTTTACTTCTTTATTTATTTACCTCTCTTTTTGTAATAAAATTTATAACTAAATAAAACTGATGTTACTTTTGCTTTCACTCTTCCTCTTTGTCATCATACACACAATCTGTCTGATCAATATACTGTATATAATGTTGTGCATATGGTCTTAATTTATTGTGATGATTTAAATTGATTCTGTTGATTTTGTTGCTTGCTGTTTCAATAAATCAGCTTGTGATTGAGTTTCTCCTTCTGATTATTATTATTATTATTATTATTATTATTATTATTATCCTTCTTTTCATTCCAAAACATTCAAGTGAAATCTGTTTTTATGTTATTTAGGTTATTTGTATTTGCCCGACACTTTAGACTTGTGGTCAGCAGTAAGCGTATCCTCAGGGTAATCCATCATGGCCACACTATAGTTAGGTCATAGCTTTGAACCTGCATCCCTGTCTCTTTCCTTTTAGCTCAAACCAAACCTATCTGGATGTATGCTGAGGAGGTAAGAGAACCCATGGTTACTTTTTTCACCTTTATACATCATCACGTCTATTGTTGTTTTTATTCTTCACTTTTTCATCCTCAGGGCATTGCGGTAAACAACATTCATTATGTTGAATATAGAGGCTGTCCGGTGACAAGGTAAGCACAACAAGAGTTAATTACAATGTGCCAAGTCCACACAAGCAGATCCTTTCTGCAATAAAGCTCTCATCTGATTACAGCTCTGTGTTACAGACGCAGTGTGTTTGTATCGTGTATTTTATATTTTCATTCAACCACTGATTAGTCAGATCCTTAAGACACATACCTACTGTGAATTATTCGATAACCATAGAAGATAATAAATAATACAAAATATAGAAATGTAGTTAGAAACCTGACACATGCTGGGAGTTTAAAGGGGTTAAAGCTCGACTCTTAAAAGTACTGTGTTTCAAAACAAGTTTATTGTGAAAACTGTAGAGCTATAGAGACAGAATAAAATATTCAAAAGTGTTCACGTCCTTTGCTGAGATTTAGGTTTAGACAAAGTGTGTTGTGTGTGATTTTTATTCATAGCCCTATAATAAACAGCGCCATGCGGAGTCTTGGAGCTCTGTATCGACATCTAGGCAAAAATGAAGCGGCCGAAATTATGGAGGAGTACGCCATGAGAACATGCAAACAGGTCACTGTCACATTTGCTAAATAAAGTATAATGTAAATAAAATGTAAATAATCAACTGCAAATTCCCAGAATTCTGAGAAAGCTATTAACAAATCACCTGATCTGTCACATGACCTATTACTTCTAATCATACACATCTGTTTCTAATGACTACCATTCTGACTTGTATAGTTATTTACTATAACAACTCAGTTGTTCATCCTGATTCTCTTATTCATCCTGTCCTCATATTCCACTGCACTAGCTGGTTCTACATGGATTTCCTAAAGACCTGCTTTAGTGTGTGCCCAGAGTCTATTGCTTCAGTGGATAATCTCGCTTAAATATTGTAAATTTGCACATCATAAGAACTGCTTCTGTAATTATAAAGATTTTCCTGTGCTCATCTGAGGACTCTTATTCAGGACTCTTATTGGCCTCCTTTGTTTAAGAGTATCCTGCAAAAAATAACATCTTAGCACATGGACACATCTTTAATCTAGTAAATTGTTAAACGTATCTCTATTAACAATAATAATTAATACATTATTTCTAGCCATATTTTACTAGGTTAAGATTATCTTATTCTATTGGCAGATATATTTGCTTCCTTATCTTATTTTTGGTTTTGGTTTATTGTAACCTCATAATAGCAAGAAATAATAGATACAATTTTAACATGCTAAGACATAAATTTTTGCAGTGATTGTATTATCAGATTTTTATCCCACGGCCAACATTCATGAAATGAGTCACCTGATTTACATTCAGTTATTTCTTATTTTAAATTATTAATGACCATAAATAAATTATATGTGTAGCATGACAACAGCAACAGCATTCTTTTTATTTTATCACCTAAACATTTTTTTTTTCCTCTGTTAAGATGACATATTTTTTAGTAAAAAACTGTTTATTCCTGTGATTCATTTATATCCCAAGAAATATAACTTTAGGCTGTTTATCAGCTGCACCACTGTTTTGAGTAGACATGTGTACCGGTACACGTTTATTACGTGAATGATTCATCTCTGTTTAGAATCGTGTTTTTTTTTTTTTTTTTTTTCCATCTGAAACATGACTTTGGTGATCTGCACATGAAAATAGTGTGCCAGGGCCCAGTGGTTCTGACTTATCTGATTGGATTTGGCTATTTGATTGGATCAAATATTGAAAACAGAATACCGAATAAGATCTGGATCGAGCCTTCAGTATGTGGTGTTTAAAATATTTTAGAAGGATGGGGACACTTTGAGTTAAAAAAAAAAAAAATCTTGAGTTTCCTGATAGGAGAAGGGTGGATTCCAATGCCCAAACTGGATAAAACTCAAACATTTGTCAAATTATGTACAGTATCAGTATTTATATATCTTTCTGACTCAACCCTCCCAATCCTATATCTGAGCTTGGGACCAGCACTGCCTCCAGTAGCTGGGGATTTGGCATTGGCTGGGAATCAAACCCAGACCTTCCTCATGGCAGGCAAGAAACCTACCACAAGACTTAGAAAAGAATTTTCCACCCAAAATCTCCCAAATACCTCTCAAACAAAAATGATATATAAATTTTCACCAGTCAATAATCACTGTATATTAATTACTATGACAAAAATCAATGAACCATCGAAAAGTCATTTTTACCACAATTGCATCTCTTATTGCACATCTGGTCTCTGATTCTGAGTGGACACCAGAGGGCCACTTCACTATGTAGATTTACAGTATATCAGGTCAGCATCACCCACAAGTTGAATGCTGATGCTGTGCCAGCTCTTATTTTTTAATGCACTCCCACTCCCTTTCATGAGGTGTTTGTGTGGCACAATAATATTGAACATGTTCTTGCACTTGGTTTGAGCAATATGCTCATTCTTGGGAATGAATAAACCTGACTGATCAATGCAATTAAAACAGCTTTTACAACATCATTCACAGTTAATTTGTTCACTGCGATATCGTCACCAACGACTGGCCCGAACAAGTCCCGCAGTGTATGTAATGTCTGCATTCCCAATGCAAAATCAAACATACAGTTCTTCAGTGATGGGTTGCTCCACTGGATTTGTATTCTCAACCTATAACTTTCGGTCAAGTTGATAGACAATACCTGCCATGTCAGCGGTTCTCTGTAAGTCCTCTGAGAAAGGCTAAACCAGATGGCTGTGTAATTGGTCTTTCCAAACAATAAGTATCCATCAGCTGATGAGTTTTGCCTTGTGTTTAATTAAATCAACCAATGCTCTAGGTCTATAAATGATTTATTTTAAAAAAAAGAGGCCTATCACCTATTATATTTGTCCATATATCCACAACACATTGGTGAATGATGTAGGCTAAATTTTATTATTTTTATTTAAATATTGGTCACAGGAGAGATCTGACTATTTAAAAGCATTTTTAAGAAGTTTTTTTTTATTGTTCTATTGTGCTGTTTCTTGACATAACTACTAGTCTGCATTGTGATGTATAGTCCGCTTTAGAGCACTGGTAATCCTGATTTGCTAACCCTAAAAGGTTTGTATGTGGATCAGTGTGATCCTTTAAACAACCAGCGGAAAAGTAAGACAGATTACCTGATCCTGGAGAGCAAACCATGGGATTTCCAAAGCAGGATCATTATAATCCAGATTAAACTTTTTGAACAACTGGGCCTAGGTGCTTAGAAATAACCTAATCCTGCAGGTATGGCTCAAGTCATGAACTGGACCTGGATTAGAATTACCTTTAAAGTTAGTAGTATTTCAAGCAGCATTATCCAGCTCTGTTTGACACAAGCCCTAATCTTTTTTTTCAAGGCATTGATACTGTGCTTTTGTTGTCATGGTTTAGTGCATTATTTAAATATATTAATACTAAAGATCTATATTTATTACCTAAAAAAGAGGCCTATTTTATTTTTTAAAATAAATAAATAATAAATGTGCATTATTTAGTGCATTATATATACAGTATATAGTGTATATAATTTACATTAAGATCCAGTTCTGTTTACAAAGCAAATTCCATCATTGATCTACACCTTTTTTTTTTTGTTGCCTTAACAGCTTTGCTAATTATGCATATGTGTCTGCATCAGGGAGCCACAGTGGAGCCTCTGAAGGATGCAGGCCGTAGAAGAAGCTCTTCTCAATACAGTGTTAAATATGAAGCTGGAGATGATGGCAACATTGAGTTGAGTGGGGTAAGGGCTTTTCAGCATGGATAGACATGAATACTGTACATGATAAAATATACAGGACAATGTTATCCAGTCAGCAGCATACAAAGACACACACACAGACCAGATCTTGTGCTATCGTGCAAACCAATCAGCCTACATATCTAATATCTAATAATCTAATAATATGGATAAAAGAAACTGTAGTCTTGGCTAAAAAGGATTGAGTCCCATTCCCAGTGGGACTTTGCTACTGTGAGTCATTGTGTGTGTATTTACTAAGAATGTTGGTGGTATAATTGCACTTTTTTTCCCTTAAAGACCATCCTGCTGACCCATATATACAGCCCAACCCCCCTCAGTGCTCATTAGTGCTCATTTAGTCGTTATCTATTCGCTTCACTGCTTTATTAATGATGTGTGTGTGTGTGTGTGTGTGTGTGTGTGTGAGACAGGAAGACTGAGTGGCTCATATTGAATAGATAAGGAAGGTTGTGAAGTGCTTCAGTGCAATTATAAAACCATTTACTTTCATCTTGTCTCAATTTTGCCTGCCTCAGAGCTGTCTTAAAGGAATAATTTGGTGACAAATCACAACCACACCATTTTCTGTTCATCAGCCAAGTCATGCTTGTAGCCAAAACGTATTTATTTATTTTATTATTATTATTATTACTTTTTTTGCAAATGCGAAAAATGTAAAACTTGCTCACGTCTTCACGTACTGTGCGCTCTGAAACAATAATACTAAACTTTGCCTCTCAAGCAACATAATTTCATTTTAAAATAAACAATGATGTGTATTATCAGGGACAGTCTGTATAGTTAAAATGGAGCTATATTGTTACCTTCAATATCTCCAGCTTTACACCACTGTTCCAGCTGACTTAGAGGCAGAATGATGCTAAACTAATTCTATGTGTTCAAGACGACTGCTTCGTTAATGCAGTTAATTACATTCATGTCATAGATTCACTGAGATACTATAGAATCATGTCAAATATATACATCATAAAATAATAAATTAAAATAATGTATAATTAATATTATAAATATAATTTTCATTTAGCTGTTTCTTTAAGAAAAGGATGTGTATATGACTGGGAAAATCATATGTGGGCCATTAGAAGTACCTCTGCTCTATTCTCTAGCCAAAGCACCACTACTTATTCAGCACTGCATCATTATAAAAAGACATGGGCACAATCCTGTTCTTAAAAGCTTAAATCCCCTGACTGCCAAAGAGCAAGATCCTTAACCTTCCCACCAGCTGAGTTACTTATTTGGAGTATATTCTGCTTGTATTCCTCTTCAGTAACTACCTGGTCATGATGGTTTAAATTAGGCTGAGAGTTTGTGTACATTTTGGGAAATACTGTAGAACCAAATCCATTCATAAGAATATATTGCGGGCCACTACAAATGAAAAAAATGGATGAGCAGCATTAAAAACAAACAGCGTTGTGTACACATCTGTAGCAAATATGGAATTTACAGTGCTTCTGGTTCGGTCCACTCCCAACTCTGTTTAAATCCAAATACAGACCCAAATGCAAATATTTGAAGCCTGAAACACTTAAGGATACAGACATAGATGTATCATTGAGGTACAACCAGAGTGTGAATGTTGCCCTGCAATGTCCTGGTTTCCCATTGTGGGTGATTTTAATATTTTAACCCTCCAGGTCCACTGATGGAGCAGATACTGCGGAAGAAATCATAAGGAAATGAACAGAAAACCTTATGCATGACAGGATTTTTTTCAAAACAGAATATGCATCACATAACACCTGAAAGACATGAGTTTGACAGTTCGTTGTTGCCCTCTAGTCATACCTAATTTGGTCACTTTGAATCAACAGAAACATATGTAGGGTACTTTGTAGTCATACAGTACTGTAAGTCTCTCTCTTTTTTTCTTGTGTTCTTTCTTTTGACATTAGACTTTGTCATCTTACTTCTTTTGATCTAACAACACATCAGATCTCATTGCTTTTCCCCCTCTGATCATCTAATTTATTTTGTTATTCCCCTTTTTTCTTTTTATCTTTCCTTTTTATTTCTTTATTTAAATGTGTTACTCTTTTATGCTTCACAGATAAGCGGTTCATGATCACAGCTATGTTAAATTTCAAAGGCTAGACTTTACGAGACAGTTACAGCTCTGATGAAACACATCAATCAGGACATAATGCTATAAGGGTGTTAGCATGGTGCTGTGAGACAGTTTGTGTTCTGTTCACATACCTATGTTTACTGACTGACTGCAAATTACATTATGGACCGAACATGCTGACCATAAATGCAATAGTTTATATAATAACCAGATAGAAAATGACATGGACCAGGTGTAATTGTATTAAAAACATATTGTGCCATAACAGTATATATTATATGTACAGTTATATACAATGGTTCAGTACCAGATAACCCTCTATAGTAGTATCTGATTATATCTTATATTTTTAAAAGGATGTTGTTAAATCTCCGCTGTATATATACTTAAAATAACTATCCTTGAATAGAAAGTCTTATATTATAAATATAGAACTTCTTCAGCACCCATGCTATGCAGCTTTAATTATTCGTGATCATCTGGCAAATATTATACACAAATGCATTATACTGTACATTAACAGATGAAAGCTTATACAGGATTGCAGTTTCCCACACAGATGCTTGCATTTGCTTAACAAAGAACAGAGTGGTAAGTCATTTTTCAACAGGGTTTGAGACACTAACAGGAGGTTTGAGACGAAATTTGCAAAGTGAATGTATCTCAGTGTGGGGTAGCAAAGGCTTTAAAAGTGTGCTCGGCCTTTAAACTGTTCTAACGAGTGAGTGCCGACTCGGGGAGGCAGCAATTGTGTTTCAAGCTTTCTTTAAAAAAAGAAAAGAATGTGCCTGAGGAAATAAGAAGTCTGAGCTGAAAATGTTAGCTGTAGGTTGATTTTCTAAACTAGTTTCACTTTAAAAGAAATATTTAAATATTTAAGTATGGTAAAATATCCCAGATCCTTTTTAAGTAGCTTGTTTTGCTAAGAGACCTGCTAGCAGTTATTGCTTTATTATTGATATAAAGGTATTATTGGTTATGCTTTTAGAAATATTTTTTCTTCCATTTAAATCTTACATGCAGTTAAACAATATCACACAAAAGGGAGGAGGCATTACAGTGCTGATATTCAGTACAACAGCACAGCCTAATTGCCTTTTTCTGTTATTTAGAAGAACGAGCTGCTTTTACATTCTATTTTTAGAATCTCTACAGATGGTGTTTATTATGAACAGATTATGATTTGCTTGAATATTTTTTCTGTTATTTTCTCCGCCAACACATAACCTTCTGTGACTAGTAAAATTAGCATTGATCTGGCAACCAACTAGTGTTAAATGGAAAGCTAATGCGCTATATAGGGTTTACAATCACTTGTTTCACACACTTTGCCCTTGATCAGATGTTGGAGAGGGATTTGGGAAGCTAGTTAGCTTTGTATTAATTTAGAAAAATTTAGACTATTCAGACTATAATTTTTTATTTTTTTTTACAAAAAGCGATTATTAAGCAAGTATTGTTTAAGATGACACAACATTATCAGATATGGTTCCTTGCTGAAAGTGCTTATGCAACTTGTTTTGATGGGTTTTGGCAGCCAGCTGCTCTCCACTTTTTCCAGTACTGCAGACTGTACCAGTCTATTTCCACAGATGCTGGTGACCGACAGTTATTGTAATAACAACTGAAAAAACATCTGTATGTGCATTGATGCATATAGTTAGACTTTCCAGTGTTGTTATACTCTATATCACTACTCACCGAATGTCTCTTGTCCAATCAGATTACTTGGTTGGAAAAAAAACTGTTGTATAGTAGAATATAATAACTAAATGTAAAGGTAACAAAAATGAGCAAAAACAATAATGCTTAAAGTGTGTAGCTATAGACATCATAATGAGCTCATTTCACAGATACTTTAGTATAAATTAAAATGTTGCTATGTGGTTTGCATTTGGAACTGTTCTTTTTTCTTAGAGGGCAAATAACAAAGCCTATAAAGTTTCAATGAAGTAGGTGGGGTTCGTTTAGGGTTTTATTACAATTGCAATTCACTTTTCAGGCAGCAGAGGGCACAAACTGATTTTTCAGTCTGGAATAAACAACACAACTTGACATTTTAACAAAATTGAAATCCACACTTAAATGTATGGTCTTTGTTACCAACAATTAACAATATTCATGTGAAAATGACTGACATGAAATTCTACCAAAACTAGATTTAACTTGCTAACACAACACAGAACTGATGCATAAATTTGTCCCTTGCATGTGTATGTTTCCTGTGTTCCTGTAGTAAAGTCAGTGTTGATGGTATGGCAGCAATGGTTAGACTACATGGACATTCATAATGTCATTAACCCAAGCTAGTAAATGCTTACAATTGTAAAGGAGTAATCTATCTGATCCGTAGCTGTGTGATTGCTGACTATTGCTTTTCTCTCATGTGGTGACCTACATCTTGGTTTCCATGGGAACAGGGTTTACCACAAGGACTACTGTAATCCAGCATGCGCCGAGTGACCTGAGCTTTTCATTAGTCTCTTCATTTTAAGTGTGTGTGCATGTGTTTGAGAGAGAGAGAGAGATGTTTTATAGGGTAAGCTGATTTTTCTAGTTTTTAGAAAAATTGGCAATTAACCTAAAAAAATCGTGTTTGTGGTCCAATTGTCCTAGCAAGGATGGAAAATAATCTGTGAAAGGTATATATAGGATATAAAAAAAGTGTGTGTGTGTGTGTGTGTAGGATGGCGTTTTGAAAAGAGCTGGTTCTTTAGGCAAAATGCGAGATGTGCTGCGCAGAAGCAGCGAGATGTTGGTGAAGAAACTGCAGGAAACCATACTGCAAGATTCCCCTAACCCTAAGTAAGATTAGAGTTTTTAATTAATACATTCATCAAAGGCAATCAAATCTTTAAGACCCCAAATTCCACTTTCAACTAAAGTATTAAACTAGACTAGATTGATGCTTTATCAGCAAGTGAGGTCTAAATATATATGTATATGTAATTTATGTATATTTATATGTAATTCCTGCCATATGTCATTTCATATATTGTATTAATTACTCATTTTTAACATTGGCCTAGGATGCAGATTATTCGGCTACAGAATCTTTTCCCAAAATTTCTGCCCCCTTTTCTCGTTAAATTGTGTTTCCCTTGCACAGTATTTCAAAAGATATTCTGAAATTTGGAACATTTCATAAAGAGATAATAAATGCACTTTATCATTAATCTCATGTAGCCTAAAGAGAGCCGCCTCACTGAATTACCTGAACAGGACAGGAGACGATTATGAGGCTTTTCAGGTAAGATTGTTCATCATGTGTAACACATTTTCCTGTGATGTAGGCCAAAAATTTTTGTGATAACAAATGTCTGTCCTATAAATCACAAAAATATTTGTGTTGTTTTACATTTTCATTTTGTAATGAAACAATAGTTTGATGTCCCTACTCCAACATTCCGCCTAAAAGGGCGAATCCAAAAAGGACTAATATGTATATAATGTTAATATATTAAATGTTCTTTATATATGATAACTTGCTTACGTTTCGTAACAATACATACAAGTTGTAGATTCTGGATAGAAATGTAAGCCCACACACTGAATCACAAAGATAGTACTGTATTATTGACCAGTTTTCAAATAATGTATTCACTCTTTAGAGCTTAAAATTTTAACTATGATTAATGAAATATTTTTTTGCTACCTGTAATGTTTCAAATCTCTGCTGTAAATAGCAGGACCACAGCTTTCAAGTAAGTCCTTCTGACCAATTATACTTTGTTGTTGTTAAGTTCCTACAGCAATCTTGGTCATACAGGAGAGACTTGTGTGTACCATCAAACAGCTTAAGTAAAACTTTATAAACACCACATCTTTATGTGTTTGCATACATTTTGGTAAAAAAAAAACAAAAAAAAACATTTTTTACTGTCAACATACTGTAGGTATCACAAATGAGCAAAAATTGGCGTAGCTCTCTGAGAGTTAAGCTGAATTTTCTTTCCTGTTCATAGGGTGGAAGAGTAAGCAGAAGGTTGAGAGACAGTCGAGCCCTGAGCTCCAGTACTGTGGGGCTGTATGACGGCACTGGAAAATAGAATACACACACACACACACCCACACACACGTGTGCACTCACACTTAAACACATACAATTCTTTTCTTTTCTTTTTTTTTTTACCTTGAAGCAAGCATTTATATTTCTAGCTTATGTACCATGTATGTACAAATGAGTGTAATGTTTCCATTTATTAATTATTTAATTTTATTGTCTGAAAATTTTTAATCTTGAATTTTGAAATCTGGTGCTTGAGTTTTTAAAACCACTGATCATTGTTATTAATAATTTAGGAATGCACCTACGCAGTCTTTTAATATAAAATTGAAAAAAGTTGTTGATTGTTATTTTTTAATAACATGCACCATTTGTATGTTTATACCACTTTAGGAAATCTGATTCTGCCAAAAAAATAAGGTAGTGATGACTAAGCACGGGTCATTTACCTTTTGTTTTGTTGTGTTTTACTTCATAGCCATGCCCAATTTATTGCACTGAAAACACCTGGTTTGCTGTTTGAGATTTTGAAGGCAAGCATTTGTAGTAGCATAGGTCTATACTTATAGGCTAGTGTTCTACAGACAAAGAAGTAAGAAAAAAAATCAACCATAAAATAACATTATGTTATATTAAAAATGTTAGATGTGATTTTTGTTGTTGGGATCAGCAGGGAATATTTTTCCTGATGCAGTATGAGCTACTCAGAATTAATTCAGTGCCACCTGGTTATGTAAGTGTATGTAAGTTCATTGTAAGACTGAATTCTTGTTATAGCAATGAGTCCAGCTGATATTTTTATGGATTTGCTTTCAAATAAGGCACAACATTTCAGTTTTATCTGTACAAACTTATCTAAGTTTTATTTTTGGACCATGTGTGAAATGCATTATTTTGTCTGAAAAGGAGAACAGATATCCTGTGGAATTAATTTTATACTAAACAATCTTGGAGAAAATATATGATGTATAAACAGAGGAAATAAGTAAGTGTTATCTGATTTCCTCTTAAATACCATTTTCTAGTATTTACTTCCACTTTTCCTTTCACTATTTTTGGAGTGGGTGGACTTTAAAAGCAGCCCTAAAATTTATTGAAATCTCACTCACTCGATGTCATTACCGCTTTATCCTGTATTCAGGGTCGCAGGGACCTGGAGCCTATCCCAGGAGGTTTAGGGCACGAGGCGGAGTACACCCTGGGCTGAGTGCCAATCCATCTCAGTGCACACACACATACAGTATACACTCACACACTACGGGCAATTTGGGAACACCAATTAGCCTAACCTGCAGGTCTTTGGACCAGGTCCGGTTCTAGACCAGATCATATGGGGGGGCAGTCAGAAATGTGAAGGGGGCATTATGTGTACACATCATGTTCGAGCACTGTTTATCCCCTGTGCTTATAATAACAGTATTGTCCTTGCTGAATTGTGTTGTTAGCTGCGTCCAGAGCCTGGAGAAGTGGATTGCTCTTTGTCAGGCCTCTACCTTCAGACCTGTCCAACTTGGGTGTCCCACTTGAAGACTAAGCTCCTGCTGGTATAGCTC
>JAOVVA010092172.1:0-12348 GCA_028565275.1 Leiocassis micropogon | reverse complement strand
ATATACAGGTTGATGAGTTTGCAGAAGAGATGAGTGAAATTAGTTCATTCTCTTCAAGGGGAGTAAAGTATTCTAGGTTCCGCTCTGACATGGCTAGTTTAACATTAGCATAAATTACATTGAAATTATATTAAATGAAATTAAATCAAGGTTCCTCCTTGTGTCTGGAGGAAGAGAGGAGAGGCACAGAATCCAAGTCCAATTTAAAGTTTGCAGGTGGTTTGGGAAGCTGTGTCATCTGCTGGTGTTGGTCCACCATGTTTTATCAGGTCCAAGGTCAGCGCAGTGATCTACCAGGAAGGTTTAAAACACTCCATGCTTCCCTCTGCTGACCAGCTTTATGGAGATGCTGACTTCATTTTCCAGCAGGACTTGCCACCTGCCCACACTGCCAAAAGTACTAATACCTGGTTTAAGTACCATGGGTTCCCTGTGCTTGATGGACCAGCAAGCTTACATGACCTAAACCCCATAGAGAATCTATGGAATACCGTGATAAGGAAGGCACAAGACACACGACCCAACAATACGGAAGAGCTGAAGGCCGCTATGAGAGCAACCTGGGCTTCCAGAACTCCTCAGCAGTGCCACAGACTGATTGCCTCCATGCCACGCCGCATTGCTGCAGTGATTCATGCAAAGAGAGCCCCGACCAAGTATTGAGAGCTAATGTTCATACTTTTCAGTAGTCCAACATTGCTGTGACAAAAATCTTTTTTTTATTTGTCTTAAGTAATTAAAATTTTCTGAGATACTCCATTGTGTTTTCATTAGCTGTAAGCCATAATCATCAAAATTAAGGGGATAAACATTTGAAACATATCAGTCTGTCTGTAATGAATCCATATGAGTTTCACTTTTTAAATTGAATTACATAAATAAATCTACTTTTTGATGATATTCTAATTTTTTGAGATGCACCTGTACTTTTTGTCCAGACTCAATCAAATGCTGCAAAACTGATAGCACAGTGCTTCACAGTACAGATGGCTATTGGCCACAAAGTAAATGTACCACAAAGTAAATGGAAAGTTCCTAACGGGCCAAATCAGTCAACTGACCTCAAACTGACTGAGCATGCTTTTCACTTACTGAAGAAAATCTAAGGGTAGAAAAACCCATAAACAAGCAAAGACTAAAGGCAGCTGCAGTAAAGGCATGAGAAAGCAGATCAAGGGGGGAAACTCATTTGGTCATGCCCATTGGTTCCAGACTTTGGGTAGTCATTGACTGCAAAGTTTTTGAAACCATGTGTTGAAAATAATCCTACTTTTTATGATTGTTATTTTGTCCAATTACATTTGAATCTGTGAAAATTGAGGGACTGTAAAAAAAAAAGTCTGCAATTTCTACAAGGTTAATGCAATATTTCAGACTATTTCCATTACCCAAGATATATTGTTGAGAAAGGGGAAAAATATGCATCTAAAAATATTAAATATTTTCTACTCTATATTTTCTACTATGAATTTTTTTTTAATTTCAACTGTCCATGACACTGTAGGCATATTTTACAATTTGCTTCTATATTGTATGCTTGCAGTTAATTTATAAAAAAAAAAAGTGCAAGAGTTTTACCAACATTTATTTCTAACAGCCTAAGGTCTACTTAAAAAATGAATATAAAGTTAAATAGAAAATTTCAGCTTTTTTTTCCCCCCTCAAAAAAGATATTTCGTAGTCAGTCATGTCTGTTCAAAGATAAAGGTATGAATCTTGGTTTTATACTTATTATTTAAAGACAACAATAAGGATTATTAAAAATCAACACCAAAAAGAATGAAACATGAATGATAAAATATTTCGCCGCAAATTAAAGTACATAATTCTTATGCATACCACTCGATTGATTTAATAACCATTATTGGTTAACCTAGCATTCTGAAAGAAATTTAGGAATCACACTTAACATGTTTATATTTTAATAATCATTCATTTCTCCCCAGGATTCATAATTCTATAAAAGGTTATTTTCGGGTTTATGGGGATTGATGGTTGCTGGTACGTCACAGCGATGCCTTTAACTGCTGAGATTAAATTCTTAATGTCTTCTTTAGGTCTAAAACACAAAGGGTGTTCAAGTCAAACAGCAACGTGTGATGACATTTTTCATGAATAAAAGCGTAAAACCGATTGACATTTACAGAAGACTTCAAGCACAGTACGGTGCTGAGACCCCTAGCTGCAGTGAAGCATCTGAATGGTGCAAACATTTTAAAGAAGGCCATCCATCCATGAATGACAATCCTGGCCGAGGTGGGTCGCAGCCCACTGCAGTGGATCCTGTGAACATTCAGAGAGTGGAACACCTGTTCTTGAAAATTGACAGATAACTTGTCACAAACTTGCCGTGCAGTCCTGACCTCGCTCCAAGTGATGGCACACATGTTTGGGTCATTTACGAAGTTTCTGGGAGGCCAACATTTTAGATGTGAAGCAGGCAGTCTGATCATGGCTCTGGTGTACTGAGAAAAGTTCTTATCTTGATGGTATCCAAGCATGAGTGAAACACTGGGACAAGTGCATTAGTGTAGCAGGAAATAAAGAATATGTTATATAAAGAAATAAACTAAGTTTTTACTCTCATACAGTAACAGTGTTCTGTTATTCTGCACAATCAAAAATCCCAGTTTGACTTGAACAAGGGTATACATTGTGGTTCCAATGCCAAGTGGACACAGCAAGAATCAGATCATAGTCAGATCCCGAGCAGTTTGTAAGGTATCTACAATGTATCTACTTACTACACTCTGTTGTTTGCCTTTGAGCACAATACTCTATGCATTATACCAAAGTACTGTGTATACCTACATGCTCAACAGCAGTCACCACATTCTCCTCCCTTTGAGTAAATGTCTAGGTTTGTTTTTACTAGTTAACTTAATATTTATTTTAATGATTTAGCACTTCTTAACACTCAAATCAAATAGGGTGTGACTTCCTGAAGCATTAATTCAAAGAAATTAAAATTTCATAAACGTGGCTAGCAACAATGTTAATAAATACAAGTAAATCACTATGACAAACACTGCATTCTTGAGGTCTAAAAAGAAGCATACAACACATCATGAGTAGATGTATTTCTTAATTTACTTTATTAATGAGTCTGAGCCACAAGCAAGACCAAACAAAAACATTTCAATCACCTTCTGTTTATGCTCATTCAAAAAAAAAAAAAAAGAAGAAGAAATTCACACTTTTCCTTCTTTACAATCAGGTTTAGAGTGCAGTCAAGGCGACTGATGTCAAAACGGTCAAAGCAATGACAATGTAGCCAGAACGGTAGACCTCGGGGATCTTAAAGCCCTTCCCTGCATCCCACGTCTGAAAGCAAAAAAGATGACGAGAATACAAATTAAAAAGTAGCTTCGGACCTCCATTTGACATCAGGCACAATTGCACACTGAAATCACTGCATCGTTCTCTCACAGAAAGTCAAAGTTGCAATGGTATTAGTATAAAAACACTTTCAATAAACTAGCAGAACAATTTGCAATGTTTCATATACACAAAAATTGGAACAACTTCATGATCATGTACTAATATCTTTATTTAGAGTTTTGGCAGCAGATGGGCTGTGGGTGTAGATAATGTCCAGATGTTAAAATACATGTGGCCATTTAAATTGTTAACAATTAAACCTCCCACAGTGGTAAATTATTTGTTCTGAGAGGTAAAAACAGATGATAAAAGTTTCAGTGTTTCAGTATAGGAACCATTTCCTGCTGTCGCTGCTGAGTGTTTTGTAAGCATCATCATAGCGATCCTATTTCAAATATCCTGCTGATTTGTTGTTCGCACAGCATTTGTTTTGCTGAAGCAAAACTATATTTCCAATCAATTACACAATTCTATGCAAATGTCACCAGAATCCATTTATTGCTGAAAGCATACAAATGCCTGAAGACACAATGTCATGAGTGCGTGTCGATTTTAGCATGCAGTCTTCATATGGGGTAATTTTATTGCTAAAAGTTTAGAGAGAGTTTAATGTCAGCAGGATTCCTACTCCTCTTTTGCAGCTCATATTTAAGCACATGTGAACACTGCTCCTGAAGCAATTATCTTTGCTCATGCACTGAACAGTATGGTTGTATCTGAAATTATGCTGCTTTCCCATGAATTTCAAAACATCTACTCAAGTTCCAATAAATTTTGTTTACTCACAAGCCTTTAACCAATAATAATGGGTTTCTGGTTTCAACCAATGGAACTGTTACTACTCCCCGAAATTCTCTTTGGCAAACGAAACTGTGGAGAAACTCATCACTTTAATGTCTCCTTACAAGTCAAACCTGCACTCATTTAAAAGGGAAGTTATCAGGTTTGCACTGAGCAATGATTTAAATTCAACAGAATGGTCTAATGATGGGGTATGTGCAAATGGATGTAATTATATAAAACATTGTTATATGCGAGTATTGCAAATCGTTATGAAGCGCTCCAGGTGATGTGTAAAATATTTAACTGCAGAGATGCCATTACAGATGAAATATGAACTCTTTGGTTTCTACAAGTCATAATGTAAAGAAAATATGACGAGATGGTTGCCATTAAGACGTGGATCTTGATCCACGTCGCATATTTTCAGTCTTTTTAATATCTTGCCAAGTGAAGCACATCGAGAGCTAACAAGCGCTGTTGCTTTTTTCACCTTATAACCTGATGAACATTTGTTATCTTATAAATAAAAAAGAAAATGGCAGAAACTAAATCCGTGCTTCTTCAAATGACATTAAAACGGGTTAATTAAACAATTTTTCACACAGAGCTCTGCGTCCCTTCTATTCACATCTATAAGGACATTAAAAGAGATAAAGTATATGTCAGAAGATAGCATGCTGTACCTTGCTGGACAGCACATTTTTGTCCTTTTCCAGTAATTGTACCTTGAAGTTTGCATTGATAGATGTTTGTACTGCAGCTACTAGAGGTACAATTAAAAATTTAAGTTGCTAGCTAACAAGTTACTACTTACATCCGAGTTAGACTAAGATTTAGATTAAGGTTTGCCTTAGGTTCATCATAATATTAGGTAAATCAATTAACTATGCACCACTCACTCACTTTGCCACGGTTTGCCTAACTGACAGACCTAGACTGCTAATGTACACATTGTACCAGATGTGTATTCTGTGCTGAAATCAACTTCTCTGTATTCAGACGCATTAGATTAGACCCTGTAAGTGTGTGTGTGTGTGTGTGTGTGTGTGTGTAGTGCTTTGTAATAAACTGGCATCCCATACATGAACTTACTGAAAGTGATTATGTGAGTAATAAATTTTACCCAGTAATAAGTGGCAGTGTGGCAGGTGCCATGGACACCAGCACTAACGTCAGAAAGACCGGTTTCATATGTACAACAAACAAGCAGCGCTGGGGCAGGGTGACTGCTTGTTGTAATGAGTCGTGTGTGATTACCAGGTGGCGAATTCCGTTGAAAGTGTGGTAGGCCACTGGGAAGGACAAGGCGAATTTGCCTGCGGTAATGAGAGCTGGACCGAAGGAGAGCGAGTGAATCAGATCCAGGTAGTAAGGAAAACTGCCTGGCAACACTAGTGCAGCAGCCGCAAACGCAGAAACACCTGAGCGAAACAGAAAATCTTACATATTATTATAATTTACACACTTATTTACACAGTAATAATACTGAACAACATTACACCATGCTTAGTGGTAATAGTTACCAAATATTTATAAATATCAGAAATATTTAAAGGACACTAACTTCTTGATTTTAATTAAAACCAATCAATAGGATTCTTTTTAGGTTAGCCAGTTGGCAAAATTTATGATGGCAAAACAGATAGTAAACATGTACTTCCTGTGTTTAAATGAATTTAACCAACATCCATTTTGGTAACTAAAGGACATGTTTCATTTATTCTGCTTAAGCAAAGCCAGAGAATATTTTGAAATTATAATGACTTTTAATGGGGTTATGGTCACAACTCTGTGGTGACCAATTCATGTCTGAAAATGATGCTCATGCTCCCCGGACCTTTAAATGTTTTCCCCAAATCTGTTCACTGTGAAACAGTGGGATGACAGAAGATGAATATTGTTGTTGGTCTTTCAGCTATTCCCAGCAAGGGGTCGCCACAGCGGACTATCCGGTCCGCACAACAACTTGGCACAGGTTTTCCACCGGATGCCCTTCCTGACACAACCCTCTCATTTTTATCCAGACTTGGGATTGGCACTGCATCCAGTGGCTTTGGGTTTGGGCATTGGCTGGGAATCGAACCCGGGCCTTCCGCATGGCAGGCGAAACACCTACCACTGAGCCACCAGATGGTAAATACCATTACACTGATGAGCCACAACTTTAAAACCACATAAGCATTGGGTTCCTCTTGTGACACAGAGGTGGCTCTGGCCCTCAGGGGCCTCTACACATGTGCCACCAGGATGTTGGCAGCAGATCCTATGCTGCTGTGGGTTACAGGGTGGCGTCTCAATGGAGCAGACTTGTTTGTTAGGCACAGCCCATGGATGCTCGATCGGAGATCTGGGAAGTTTGGAGGCCAAGTCGGAGGCCTTGGGCTCTTTGCCTACGAAGCTGTGCGCGAGGTGGGTTGTGGTGCAGTTGGCATTCTGGTGCCTTTCTGTATTAGTCAGCAGTGATTTTTTTCCTGTGATTTGTGCTGCATTAGCTTTTATGTGGGAGTGGAAAGGACGAGCTGGCCTTTAGTACCTGTGAGCATGGTTCAGGCTTGGGTGATCCTGTCAAAAGTTCACTGATTCATACAAGAAGTAGTTAGTGATCAATGTTGTTCAGTTCACCTGGCAGGGGTATTAGTGTTATGGCTAATCAATGCATAGGTTACATAAAGCCATAACATTTTTATTCTATGAACATCCCAGTCTAGCAGACCAGAACCCAAATTTGGTATAAAGTTAAGTTTCAGCAAGTCTGTGTCACATTTTCCAAAATTTCTAGGAAGAGCTGCTTAATACAAGCATTTGTTTATAATTTAAGGATAAATAAAACATCTGCTATCCATTAATGAAACCATATGTGTTTGGGTCCAATTACATAATATCAACCATTAGGCAACCAATGTAACAAAGGCTATGGAGTCTTTCTGAACCAAAGAAAGAGAAGTTGAAGACATAAATGTAAGATTTACAAGGGATTAGAGATCTGTCACAAGCTGGAGATACACCGTAGTACATCTTAGAGAGTCTAACTTTGGTATAATAGGTGCATCGAATATGTTTACACTGTAACAGATAATGTCTTGCACAGATCAAGGACTTTGTGTACCTAGCCTAGAATATCAGACCAGAGATCAGTGGATATTGTATTTCCCAAATCCATATCCCAGTGGGTGTTAATGAAACTTGAGGTTTGAGGGTGAAAAAGATAAAATTCTGTTGTAAATATCAGCAAAAAGGCCATTTTAAAGAAATTCACATTGGCTGAATGTCATGTGCCAAAGAGAATGTCGGGGAGTAGTAACAGTTCCATTGGTTGAAACCAGAAACCCATTTTTATTGGTTAAAGGCTTGTGAGTAAACAAAATTTATTGGAACTTTTAGCTGGTTAGTCTTGTAAAAAAACTATATTGGCTTCAATTGGTCCTCATTGGTGGCTTTAGCGTGGCAGAGTGGTTTGTCCTGGCTTTTACTGCAGCTTAACTCCTACATTTGCTGAAGTGCCAAGGCGGCCCCTGCCATCCACTGGCGCGGCCTCGGTGTGAGCCCTTGTGACTTCTGACGTCCAAGCGGTTTACCCCGACTGGGCATGGGGGGCTCGATGGCGAACCCAGCGCCTCTTCCTTGTCGGCAGCTGGCTCACGTTAGCTGGTGGTCCTTTACCCGCCTTTGAAGCTTCTGGAGCAAGTGGCACTGCACAGTTCGCCTTAAGCGTTAAGCGTCGGCCGCTCAACAACAGGTTTGGAAAAGGTTTGGGCACATGCCAGTCACTAGTTCACGGCGTGACAATATATAAATCACTTTTCAAACCCTTTTTGAAAGCACAGTGACTGATGGGAAATTTTTCATGTTCACTTTTGGCAAAGTGATAAAGCATTGTCCACTTGTTCCCCACACCGTTCACAGTTCCCTTTAAAAGGAACAGTTTCACTCCCTGCACCTTGGAATAAACCTTAATATGGCTAAAAATCTTGTGCAGTGTACTTCACAGGGTACTTCAAGCCAATTTCAAAGCACCCACTGTCTCCAGATGCTTGTAGACTGGCCACATGGCAAGGTGCATCCACTTCCGTTCTTACCCTGACACACCTATCGCTCTGGAATAGGGTCAATCTGGACTCATAAGACCAACTGACCTGTTTTCATTGCTTCGCAGTCCAATCTTTATTATTCTTGGCAAACTGAAGCCTTTTATCTAGATTAGCTGCACTAACAAATGGTTTTCTTATGGCCACACAGCTATTTAATACCAATCTTGCAAATTTTAGTTGCACTGTGCATGTGAAAATGCTCCTACTCTCACTATTTAAACATAGTGTGGTAGAGTATCTCCTGTTTATGATGAAACTTCAAGTGTTTGTGATCACTGATGACGTTTTTTTTCTGACCATATTTCTTCTGTTGAGTTGACAACTTTGAGTCAACATTATTTTTACAGGTTTTAAGAACACGTTCTTAACCCAATTCCAGTAATTTGAGCAATCTCTGTATTTTTTTTCTTTGCCCTATGCATGCCAATAATTTAAGACTTCTAAAACACAGTAACATCTTTTCAATGACAACTGGATACATCTTCCGACATGGTTGATTCAGCAATGAGAAGCTTCCTTACTGCATCATTTAGGGTTTAAAGAATTGTTGCCATCTAAAGCATATTAATCACTGCAGTAATTATCCAATCAAAGGCTCTTAAGTGTGTGCTCATTTAAATCCAAATGGGTCAGGCAGTGTAGTTATTACTGTAAGTAAACTGAAATATCTCATGTCTCATTGAATAGAGTGTTTCTAATTTCTGATTGTGTGTGTGTGTGTGTGTGTGTGTGCGTGCGTGGTTTTTATTACCTGCGCTGAGCCCTACGCCTGTTCCTCTGTGAGTGATTGACATCATCATGGGCACTGACCACCTGCAAGGAACAGTTACCATAGTAACATTAGCTCCTGGCATGGAGTCACCATAATGACAAAATCTCTTCCACGCACAATTCATATGACAAAAAAAAAAGCTTAACTTGATTCTAATTGCTTTGCATGCCATAGATGGAATGCTAAAATTAATTGCCAGAAATACCTTCCCATCCCCCCATACAGATTTGTTTTACATGCATAATGCAACTAGGCAAATATATTAAACATCCAAAGTGCATAATAATAATTTAGCTACTGTGGAGACAGTAAATTTTATTTTTCAACCAATTGAACATGTTTATTTTAACTGTAATTGGAGTCCAGTTTACAGTATAGGCAAAATGGCTTTTAGTTTAATAGTGGCTATGTTTTCTACAAATGAAACCAAATTAAATCTGAACACCAAAATCCTCTAGCATTACTCAGGAGGAAAAGGACAGTTGACCAGTCATAAACATAATACAATAAAAAACATCATGAAAACTATAAGAGCATTTTAAGACAACTCTTAAAGAATATCACAATACTAGATTTCAAGAATGAAGTCAATAATTAGAATTCCCAAAAAAATTAAGGAAAGTCATAATATATTGAGAAAAAAAAGTGGTAATATTTGATATTACTACAACAAATTACGAGTACTTTAAGGATCCAAGTTTTCTTCTAGAACAAAAAGCCACAATGTTTTTTGGGGAAAAGTCACAATATTATGACAAAATGGCCCAGATTAGCGTAACATTCACATATAAAATTAACTGGGCAACATTATTGTCCCAGTTGTTGACAAAGAAATTACAGGCATTGGTTACATTCAAGGGTATCGAAGGTAACCGTTGTTCTATAGGAGGAGAACTCTTGTACACTCAACTTAAACTCATTGGACGCAAATGACCTTATGGCAAGCTCACAACTAAAGGGCTCAATTGCTGGACTGAGTGAGAGAGAGAGATTGTTACCTACTGACATCCTCAAACGACAAACATTACTAGCCATTTTACTACTAATTTTACATACTACTACTACATTTTACTAGTGACTTGAAAGTAGACAAGCTTTTCCTAGTGGTTATCTACCTCAAGTTGTCCTTTTTCCCCCTGGTATGGAGCTCCTCTGATCTGTTTTCTCACTATTTAGCATTAACATCTCACTATTAACACCAAGCAACAAGTCCATTTATCAAGCAGTTTGAAAAGCTTACTGCATACACATAAAATATCCATAATTTTTCAGTGGTGTATAGACTACATGAAAAGGAGAGTCACTCGATATGTATGCCGGAACAGAAACATTTTTCTAAGGTTCCGACACTGTGAGTGTCGAGTTATCTAGAAGTTTGCACAACAACTTTTACTTCTAACTTGAATAAAACTACAAATTAAAAAGATTAGCCAACTACAGGAGACAACTCTGGAGTCATTTCCCGTCTCACGGGTTACTCACTGCAGTCTCTTGACTCTTTTACACGCAGTATTTATACACTGAACCTCGTTCAAGTCAGCTTTTACTGTTATTTTAACCATATACAGGTTAGTACACAGTGAAACGAAACAGCGTTCCTCCAGGACCACCGTGCTACATGCATGCAACATAAATTAACAGAAACTAACTAGGACACCTAATTAGCTGACTATCTACGACAAACCAAACTGAGACCATAAATCAACAAAAACTATTCTAAGTACTATACAAAAGACCATACAAAGACAACAAAGTACACAGGCAAAATTTGCAACAGCGTCTGGCAGTGGTATGTATGGACACCAGTTGGTCCGATGCCCATATACCATGTAAAAATGGGCTACAACATAAAATAAACAAAAGTACCACCATTTTGGATCCGGAGCGCTCGCTGCGTGCTACTGCTGCACTGCCATCTTGGATCAACCTTCTTTGGCACTTGTCGATGGCGCTCAAATCCTTACACTTGGAATATTAGGCAAGTGGTCATAGTGTTGTAGCTGATCATTAAATGCTATTGAAATTAACACAACTTTTAAATAAATATGATTGATTAATTTGTCATTCTTAAAGAGATTGATATTAAGCAGATTATTTACAGATTATTAGTCAATGTAATATATTAATGATTTCATGTCATAAAATGAGATGTTATGCTTTAGATCAGTATAGGTATAGGAGGTTATATACCTCTGTCCATAGAATGCTGATCCAGTGCTGCACGGGCTATTTTAAACTAGGCTTACCAAGGGTTTAGATTGCTGTATGCGGTAAAACGTTTGTATTAACTGGTGAAAATTTCTCGATTGTTGTCTTTGACATAAATGCGTCTACCTCCTGGAGTTTCACTAATAATCCAATAAAATGTATCAGGTAAACACATGAGTAGAACAGTTTGACCTGATTCAATCAGAATGTTGGTGGTGTGCAAACTTTTAATAATCCGTTAAGTATGTAAACACTTCTTCCGATTGTTTCTCTCTTTTCTGAATCAATATAGAGTATTCTTTCTGTGCATGTTGACCCCATGTGGGTATTATATTAGGAGACATGAGATGAGTTTCCTGGATGGAAAGTTTGCTTCTATTTCTGATTAGTAAACTACATGAGAGCAACTCTCTCAGCCCAGTCGTAATAAATCATCTAACCAATCATAGGTGAGACAGAAGCCTTGTAGCCAGTCATAACGCAGAAGCCAGGATTTATCAGAAAAGATGGGAAGCCTAACCTAACCTCACATGTAAAAATAATTCTTCTTCCGTTATGTTTCTGGCAGATTCAAAGCTTCCACTTTGTGCACGAGTTATATTCAAAAAGGTTATATTCTGATTAAATGCTTTGTGCATGTAAAAGTACATCTTTTCGAGTCAGTGTCCATGTAAACTGTTAAGTTGGAATCTTTAATCAGAACGATTCAATGAAATTTTTTTTTTTCTAAATTTTAGACCTCTTATCTGCTTACTTGCAAGAGAAATAATGATGTAATAACAGCCAATTGTTGTATTACTTTTAGGCCTTTATACAGGTGGTCCCGCATAAAGTGCTGTAATTCATATACCATTTACCCAGTTAAGATCCCATCAAATCATATTCATTATTTGTATATATAAAAAGATGCATGTGTTGAAAATAATCTTGCTAAATCCTTTTATAGGATATGATTTTGAAAGCTTAATTTCCCCTGGTGTTCTGAACTTGGAGCATCCTGATAACTATAGGTATAGTCTGGAACTTCCTACCAGACCGGAGTCTACCTGAGTCTTCAATAACTACCTGGACTCCATATTAACATCAATTAACATCAGCTATTATAGCTGAACTGCC
>JAOVVA010092091.1:0-12350 GCA_028565275.1 Leiocassis micropogon | reverse complement strand
TGTGTGTGTGTGTGTGTGTGTGTGTGTGTGTGTGTGTGTGTGTGTGTGTGTGTGTGTGTGTGTGTGTGTGTGCACGTACGTGCACCTGTGTGTGTGTGCACCTGTGCGTATTTAAAAATGCTTCTCATTTCTCGTGTCTTCCTGCTGCCAACACAATGCCTCCCAGCATGTTTTATCTCCTCTTCCTTCTGCCTGCATTCACCCTGTCTGAGGTTACCACGTTCACAAAGTGTCCTCAGTTCTTTTCTGCAGGAATCCATCCAACAGTGTTGTACGATTCAGTGGACAACACTCGTTACACACAGATATGCCAGTGCCTCCTCGACCAAAACGAGAGGCCGCAATATTTTTATGCCACTCTGTATGACACCAAGAATAAAATCCCTGTTTACTCAGCCTACGAGTTTCGACGTGCAGATGTTGACAGGGTTGATCGCTGGTATGTGGAACCACAGGTAAGAACATTTATGATGACATGACGATGTCTTTTTTCTGAAAGTATGTCAGAATAGTTATTTATTTTGAAAAGTAGCTCTATATTATATTGCACTTGTATTTTGGGTCATTTTTAACAAGTTGCTGTTTAACAGGTAATAATTTAAAATGTGCAATAAATATGTCTGCATGTGTATGTGTGTGAATATATTTAAAAATGCTCATGTTTGCAAACAAATGCAAATTGATGGATGTGTTTTGTCAAACTTACAAGATGAGAAAGAGCCAAACATTTTTTGCATATTTTACAAAAAACATGCCAGCAATTAACATTACAGCCATTCATTATCTGACCTTATACTGTGGCACTCTGGTTAGACTTGCTCTAGGATTTTCTGCCACTGGCTGTTGTTTTATTATGTTCGTATATTACATGTTCTTAAATTTACACTGTTTCTGCTAACTTTAACCTGCATTATTTTGACTAACATTGTGTTTGGCATTCCTAATAAATAAAATATAATATTACAAATTGGAATCCTTAATTCCATTGTTATGAACAGAATACTGTAACTTATTACACGTTTACAGAAGCATATCAAAGTCATTGTAGTAAGTTATTTATTGTAATATGTTCTATTTTATAACAAATCATGAATACAGCATTAATTAGAAACTCTAGGAAAGAAATTATATCTACTCTCAACACTCACAAGACATTATTTATCAAGGCATAATCTTCTTACACTAATAACTAGATAATAACTAACAACTAATAATAATAATAATCTTTAGGTTAAATATTAAACTTTTGTATTTAAAGTTATTGTGTTGTTTAAATGCTAACATTGGTTTATATTGATTC
Source organism: Leiocassis micropogon (assembly GCA_028565275.1). NCBI lineage: Eukaryota > Metazoa > Chordata > Actinopteri > Siluriformes > Bagridae > Leiocassis > Leiocassis micropogon. Next base: position 11,050 of record JAOVVA010092091.1, on the reverse strand, counting down.
ATATATCTATAAATATACTGTATCTTCCCCACTATGACTGCAAGCTGGCCAGGACCAAATCATTATGTTTCCTCCACCATACTTTACGTCAGACATAGTGTGTCTGTTCTTTCCAAATATTGCAATCTTTGTACAAAATCAGTACACAAAGCATTTTTCTAATACCTTTTCGCTGTGGCATCACTGTGATATTTCACAAAAACTTAAGGCGTGAAGCTATGTTCTTTCCAGTAAGCAACAGCTTCCTTTGTAGTGTTCTGCCATGGACACCCTACTTGTTCATTGTTTTATGTACTGTAGACTCATGAACACAGATGTTAGCCAATTCCAATGATGCCTTCAAATCTTTGGTACTCGTGGTTGTTGTTTTTTTACCTCGTTGTGCTCTTTGGGTAATTTAGACTGGGTTTGAGTGTTTTTTTTTTCCCCAAGTAGCTCTGGTGTTAATATATATATATATATTTATAATTTATAATTTTTCATACCAACCAAAACTCTCATACTTTTAAAATCTGATGCTAGGTGGTAAATTATCATACTGTGATTTTTATTGCTTTTACTTACTATTGTATTTAACCTTTTCATTAAGTATAAAATTCTTCTTTAAACTAACAGCCCTTTTCTCTCTTTATTTTTAAAGTTAGATGAAGGAAATCTTGTATGTATGGCATCTCAGGGCAACATCCCGGCACCCAATCGAGGACAGCGGCAGGCTCTAAACAGTGATTATGAGGGATCTGGCTATGACAAGGGCCACCTGTTCCCTGTTTACCACACTCACAATGCAGACACCATGCTGGCTACCTCGACGCTGACCAACGCAGCTCCTCAAGATCCTAGTTTCAACCGTGGTCAGTGGAAAAAGCAGGAGGAAGATATGGCCAAAGCAATGCAGCAAAACTGTTACAGGGCTTACATTGTCACTGGTGTAGTCCCTGGGAATCAAGTCATTGGGAATAATGTAAGAGTGGCGCGTTATTACTGGAGTGCTTATTGCTGTTTTGCAAACAGTGGTTCACTAAGCTCAGCTGGCTACATTGGCCCTGATAACAATGGTCAAGTGCAGCAGGGCAGTGTGACATGGCTGGAAAAGCAGCTTAGCGGGCATTATGGGTCTTACTTCAGTATCTTTCAAGGCTCATGCTAATACTAACCATACCATGAAGTACTATCAGTGTGAAAGGAACATGTTTCATTTAAATATGTTTTAAAAATATATAAAATCAGAATTTTAAATGATTTGAGTTTTAACACCCATTATATATACAGTGGAACCTTGGATTGTGAGTAACTTGGTCTGTGAGTGTTTTGCAAGATGAGCTAAATTCTTTAATTAATTTTAACTTAATAAACGAGCGAGGTCTTGACAACCGAGTAATACGCATGCACTTTGCCGAGCGTCACATGATCACAACTGAGACAATGGTTCTTCTCTTTCAGACACTGCTGGTTTGTGGGTAATAGCCTCTCTGTCAGAGAGCAGTCATTCTGTTAGTGTGTGTGTGTGTGTGTGCACGCGCGCACCCAAGTATCATTAGAGTGGCTCCTTGTTAAAGAAGTTTCCAACAGTGTTTCCGTTATACCATATATATATATATATATATATATATGGGGTATGTGTGTAAGTTTGTGCGCGCACACATGTGTGAAAGAGTCATCCTAACAGTCATCCTAGCCCCCTCTCTCCTCCCTCCTCCTCTCTCATTTTACTTCAGCTTCACACACACAGAAGCACTGCTTTGTCAGGATTCCTAGATAAAGTGCAGGTTAATTTGTTTTATTTTTGGCTTAATATTTTGTATTCATTATTTTTATATGAATATTTTTGGGTTGTCAAACAAATCATCAGAGTTTTCATTATTTCTTTTATTAATTTACTTTGATATACAAGTGTTTCCATATACAAGCATGCTTCCGGAATTAATTACACTCATAATCCAAGGTTTAACTTATACATTATGAAATGTTTAAATGATATATGCCATGAAGCAGTGTATTGTGTGGACATAAAAAAATGTACACATAACACAGCATCTTTTATTACCACACCTTTCAAATATAAATAAATATGTTTTATTTTATATATACAGCGGAACCTTGGATTACGAGCACAATTCATTACAGAAGCAGACTCGTATTTCAAAACACTCGTAAATCAAAGCCAATTCCTCCATAAGAAATAATGGAAACTCAAATTATTTGTTTCACAGCCAAAAAAATAAATACATAAAATTAATACTACAAAATATAAGGTGAAAATAAAACAAATTAACCTGCACTTTACCTTTAAAAAAAGTAAAGATAAATCCCGACAGATAAGTGTTTCCGTTTATGCGCGCAGGCGCTGTGTATGTGTGTGTGTGTGTGTGTGTGTGTGTGTGTGTGTGTACTGTATATGTGTGAAGCTAAAGTAAGAGGATGATTCAGCCCCTCCCCTCTTCTCATCTTACACAGTAACATTCCTCCTCTCTTATTTGAGTTTCACACACACACACACACACACACACATACACACACATACACACACTAACGGAAAGACTGTTTTATCTGAAAAATTAGCAAGGAACATCACTAACAACTATCGCGTGAGCGCACGCTAAAGAAATCACTGCTGTAAAGTAAAAAATAATAATTTTAATTAACCTGCACTTTACCTCGTGATAGAGCAGTGTTTCTGTGTAGAGCAGTGTGTGTGTGTGTGTGTGTGTGTGTGTGTGTGTGTGTCTGAAGGCAAGAGGAGGAGGGTGTGTGTGTGTGTGTGTGTGTGTGTGTGTGTGTGTGTGTGTGTGTGTGTGTGTGTGTGTGTGAAGTAGAGATGAGAAACTCGGATCAATTAACGGATTCGGATTCGGGTCTCTTGAGTCACTTGAGTCAGTAAAGATTCTGACTGCATTTTCCTATGGTCCCTTGTGCTTACCGAATCCCTAGTATCCGTCGAATCCTTAGACTCATGAACACACTAAATCACAGGATCCGGCTGTTTCACTCCGCACTACTAGTCTGACAGATTCGCTGAATCCCACAGTTTAGATGAATCAGCAAGGACACGTATAGTATTTTGAGTCTTTTTTGTTTCTGACCATAAAACGTAAATGACAGAGAATAAAAAATGAATGCCGAATTTTTATTTGATCAACATATGCACATAGAAATATACAACAAATATAATGAATTAATAAAATAATTATAAATATATCAGCGGTATATGATATTTTTATTTTTGTGGGTTAAAAACAGATAGACTATCTGGTATAATTAGTTTTCTTAAGTTTTAGATAGTTAAAAAAGGGTGGTAAAGCTGGGATTTGAGCTTGAGTTTTCATGCATGTAATACAGTCATTGTATACATTGAGCTAAAGCATCACACTGTTAGTATTGTTAGCATTACCATTCTGGTGAAGTTGTGTTGTGTTGGAAACCGGCCTGATGTGATACAAATCCCAGAGCCGTTTTTTTCATCCCAGTTTGTCATAATACACATCTACATCACACCAACATGTAACAAATATGTTTGGTGTTACTAAAATTAGATTGCGTCCAATCACACAAAATTGTAAAAGTGAAACAGCTGCGGTTTATGTCAATGTGATATGGATTCTGCCTGTTTTTACCAGGTCCCTCCACTAGGGGCACTCAACGAATCCTCAGAATCCACCGAATCCTTGGACTCATGAACACACGCTGTGTCTCCCAGATCTGGCTGTTTCACTCTGGCGGATCCACCAAGCCTCACGGTTCAGATGAATCAGACGAATCAGTTCCTGCTATTTTGAGTCTCTCATGTTCCTGACCATGCAGGAAGTTTTCTAAACAACTCAGTCAGCCACTTGTTTCTACAGTTACTAGCTAACAAATACTTAGAACAACTGAATTGTGTAATTATCAGTTTGTATTGATGTATGTTGTTGTTATCAAAAAGATAACTTGGGACACAACTGATCAGAGTAAATGAACAGAAGGACTAGTGATTCGTGAATCATATAAAGGATCGGGTTATTTAACCCGGATGAATCCGGATTCGCTCATCCCTATGTGTAAAGGCGAGGGGTGTGTGTGTGATGGGGCACGGTGTCAAATTACAGTACGTGGGCGCAAAGAAAAGAGATCGTTAACCTCTCTAATGAGACTTTCTTTTGCTTTACACACGTGCACACACGTGTTATAATAAACAGTACATGCGCACTGTACACACACGCATACAAACAGAAAAAAAAAGATGTTTTACGCGCACACACGTGGTCACAGTGTAAACAGTACACGCGTACACGGATGTTGATTATACCAGTGAGAGATGCGCACTAAGACCAAGCAGAGGAGACGAGTAACCACAATTGCATAGTGCAAGAGAGAGAAAAACTATTGGCTCAGTTGTGATCACGTGACACTCGGCGTCAAAACAAGAAGCGCATGCGTGATACATGATATTCGGTACTCGTAGACCAAGACTTGTTCGTTTATCAAATCAATTTTTTTTTTAAATCTTTGCTCGTCTTTTATATATATATATATATATATATATATATATATATATATATACACACACACACACAATACAACGCCTTTAATAATCAGTTATTATTAGATCAGCATTCACTTATTAGGATGACATTAGGTGTGGCTTCTGCTGGGAATCAGGTGTTTACATTGCGTGAATGTAAATTGTTTAACATCTTTCTCATCTTTGCTGTAAGACAACATGAAAAAAACTTTAATCACAGAAGTAAACAATTCATCTCAAATTTTCACTGATTCAATATTTTAAGAATTGTGATGCCATGACTATGTTTAAAAGCATGTGTACATTAATCTTGCACAGCATTTTACACACAACCTGCTGCAGTTAGAATCACCTGTTAATTGTTTCTCACCTAGTCATTGCAAAGCCTTTACTATGTTCTGTACCTGAAATGTGAAGGGCTAGTGCAAAATGAATAGAAATTAAAAAAGAAAACCATGAAGAATTTCATGAAATATCAGTATATTGTTTATAAGTAACCAACAAAAAAAACTATTATGAAAGTGCAATTTACTTATAGTACAGTACTTATAGTACATTTAACTTATTTTGATTATATTTAAATAGCACCCTTAAAATTGTCATTCACACAAGCATTTTACAGAAAATTTTAATGGAATTAGAGTAAATCTTCTGAAATAGTTAAAAGAAGAAGTAAAAAAAACACCCAAGAAATAAAGCATTTAAACCTAATCTTAAATGTACAATGATTAAGACACTAATAAGCCAAAAATCTTTTTAACCACCAGTGCATTTACAGTATGGGCCTTCTTCTCCAAGGAAGAAAGATCTTTTATCAGAGCTTTTGGGACTAAATAATTTGTAGCACTTTAAGATTTGCTTCAAACATAAAGGGCATTATATAAAAAAAGTATTATTATTATTATTATTATTATTATTATTATTATTACAGAAAGTAAGTGTGCTTAGCAAATACATTTTTGTCAAATAACCTAAAATTTGTGAAATAGCTATAGATGTTTGCTTCATAAAAAAAAAATCATATTTGTTTTAGAATATTATTTAAAATGTTCATTTACTGTAACTGATTTGAGTTTTGACACTTGTCATGCTATATGTGTATACTATTATGTCCACACAATACAGCACCACACCTTTCAAATATAAATAAATGTTTCATAATGCATATGATGTACACACCATGCAATGTGTTTCATAATCAATTAGAATAGCATTCTTAGCTGGTGTCTATAAACTTAGGATGAAAGGAATTAGGTGTGGCTTCTACTGGAAATCAGGTGTGTATATTGTGTAAATGTGAGTTTGTTTAATGCATCCTTCTTGCACAGCATTAAATGCACAAACTGTATTAATTACAATCTACAGTACTAAAGTTACACTGAAGCATAACATGTTCCTTGTTTCTCACCTAGTCATTGCAAAGGTTTTAATATGTTTTGTACCCTTACACTGTTTAAAATAAATCTGTAATTTCTAGAATAAAATAGTTCATATACTCAGTATAGTATCTGCATTTGTTTTTCAACATCATTTGTTCTATTCAACACCATAGTTTCACCAATGTTTCCGCCAGGTGCATTACGACGCATTTTGCATGTCTAATCTATTTTGCTTCTAAAAATACATCTGAAAGCAATAACCCATTAATCAGGTAGCACATTTTGAACCCGAAAGTTTTTTAGGTACCACTTGTTTTTTTTTTTTGCCTTGTTTTTCCTTGATTTCCTTTATATTTCATCCTAATTTATTAGAACAACAAGTTAATATTTCTGATGTCAGATGCTACTATGACTATAAAAATCTTGCACCTATTGTAGGTTATTAAACATGTAACCACAACTATCCTGCAAGATCACTCATTCGGACTGCACAAACTGAGCTCCTCAATCTACAGTATGTTTGTAAATAACATACATACGACCTGCGACTTATCTAAAAGAGAGGCAACAGCTTTCGTAGATGTTAGTACCTTTGCTTGATTTGTCTCTCATATAAGGGGATGGATAGCATTTACATCATTATAGTTCTGTGCCTAATACACACTATGAAGAAACAGACCTACTGTCTGCCAACACCCTTGTTTTTGTTGCTAGAAGTTTACTTTAGTCTACTGTATCACGTCTACTGTACCTTAGGTTTTACCCTAGCTACAGTATGTACATGTAAAAAGCCCAATAACATTCTACTGGACATATCTTAATAAAAGAAACACAAATATTCAGGTGATTTATTTTATTAGAATGTACTTTTAAAAATAAAAGGAATAAAGATTCCTAAAAATGAAAATTAGGATTTAAAAAAATATTTTGAATAAGACATATTTACAAACTGTACATAGTACACATTTACAATAATTTTTCAATGATAAAAGGTTAAACATCAACATTGTACACAAAAGGGTTAAGGTGCAAAAAGGAACAGCTCCTTTCCATTTTTTCTTTCTTTTTCTGTGTGGAAAGATCATTGCTTTGTAGTTATCATTAAAATAGTACATAAATTAGCACATACAGATTATTCCCAAAAGTGCTTAGGAGTACAATAAATGCATATTTAAATCAGATGAATATCTATTAAATGTAAAATGATCACACAGCTCTGTACAGCCTTTCAGTTTGAAAGGTCTATTGTGTGATATTATCAATGTGATTAATGGAGATCAATCGAATGGCACAAAGTTGTCCACATTTATGTGGTAACTGTTGTTATTTAGGTGCTCCCATGGTTCAGTCGTTCTCTGCTCTTCTCTTCTGGTGAGAAAATAAGAATTCATTTCATCCTTTTCCTCATCCTGGTTTTGCCAGAATTTTTCAAGTCCACGTTTCATTTCAAGGACCTCTTTTCTCTCCTGATTCATCTCTGCTTGCCGTTTGTCTAAAAGGTCCCACTCTCTTCTCAGCAACTCCTTCTCTTTCTCAACTTGATTTTCTTTGCGTTTCAACTCCATCCACCTCTCTTCTAAATTGCCCTCATGCATAAGATGCACTGACTGGTTCTTTCCTTCATCGTGTTCACACATCTGAAGCACTCGCTCTTTTTCTGAAATGAAAAATGAGACTTTTTGGTTAGAAACCAATATACTGTAGGTACAAATACAAATACAGAGAAAAGTCAGGGTTTAGTGTTAAACATACAGTAAGAGGTGGAAAAATTATGAATTTACTGTATATAAAACTAAAAAGTACATATGGAGCATTTTTGTTTATATTAAAAGTAAATTGTCCACCAGGCAAATATGAGTTAAAAACGCAAAAAAAATGAATAGTAAATTTTTGAATTATGTTTCATTATGCAAAACATGCAACGTATTTACTTTTTTAATACTAAGTTAATTTAGTACTGTGCAAAACCAATAGAAATGAAAGTAAGACAACTTGGAAACAGATTTGAATATAGAAATTTTCTCATAGAACTGCATAAAATTGCAGTATATTGTTCATAAGAAACTAAAAATCCAATAATATATATTATTATCTATATCTATATATATATATTATCATATATATATCATATATATATATTATCATATACACTATTATATTATTATAAGTGCAATTTAGAAATGAATTTTTAAATTAAGTATTTGAGTTATTTTAATTACAGTATATTTAAATAGGACCTTTATACAGACAATTTAAAATTAATTTGGAGTAATTCTTCTAATAAATCTGTAGTAAAAAGAAGAGAAAAAAAAGATTCCCAACAAATAAAGCATTTAAACTGAATATTCAATGTATAATGATTAAGACACTAATAAGGCATAAATCAATGGCTGCTTACAAAATGTTCTTTGAAAACCTGTGCTCATAAATGGTTTCAATATTTCAATTCATAGAAAATGAAAGTAGTTTTTGACTGACCTAGCTCACGGTACAGTAAAGGCTCACAGTGGAAAAGTGCATTGTAGAACCCGTCACTCTGTATCATCCCATGCACGTCCAAAACTCTGAACATGCAGCGCATCCTCGCCTTGCTTCCATCCTTTTCACACACCTGGAAGTATTCGTCTTCCGTGATCAGGCCCTGGGTGAGCATTCGGTTGGCCACTGGCTCCACTTGCCTCACCGAGTGAATAAGCTTCTTCCTCACCATATGCACATATGCAGCATGCTCTGAATAGGAGAAACAACAGTATGCATGAAATTTTCAGTATACAAGTAAATTTAAACATGAGAATTAATAACTTAAATCAAGGATTCTGTCATTTTGATACTACAGAAAGAAAGTGTGCTTAGTAAATTTATTTTGTGCTTAGTAAATACATCAGTTTTACATTCTGTGAAATACACATACAATAGTTGTACCTAAACAAGAAAATATATTAAAGATTAATGTTTTTGTGCGGTTAATTAGAATAATCTATAGCCAGCTAAACAAAATGCTCTGAGAAAATCCATCAGAAAAGGAATATGAGAAATAAAATCTGCAAAATTAACTTTTATGCAACATACCCATCTGTAGAGTAAGCTCAGGCTCAAATTCCTGTAGTAGTCTGTAAAGTGCATTGCTCCCCTGTTGTCCTTTGCTAGACAAAGCCTGCAACAGCTGCTTCATTCGATCCTGAGAGCTTGGAGCTGCTACAATGGTCCTGTATATGTCCTCACTCAAAAGACCCTGCTTCAGCAAATCTTTACATATTCTTCGTGTCTCATTCACACGCTCAGCCAGCTGATCCATACAGATCATTACCAAATCTGCACACACAGACATAGAATAAACATTAGGAGAGGAGTAATAGTTCTTAGCAATAATGCACTTGATATGACCATAAGTAAGTACAGTGAAGTGCTTGTTAGGTCATGTATGCTCATTTTAATTATCTGATTGTGTTAAAATGATGCAAAATAAAAATGTATAAATGCAAGATGTGATTTCTTAACAATGATGCCAACACAGGCGAGACGGGTGCATGACCAGCTTTTCACTTTAAACTCTCACTTTAAAACTATTTATAAAGATATAAATAAAATCATATAGCACTATAAATGATAAAATATTACTGTGATAATACTCAATTATGTCAGTATAAAATAAGGCAAAATTCTAAAATAAATAAACAGAGTATATTTTTTTCATAATAAAAATTGGTTCATAATTATTAGGCATTATATTTTCTAAGCTTGTCAGACTTTTTCATCTCTGTTCCCACACTGCTATGGTTTCACAGTATCACTGTCAGTATTGGGTATTTTTTTTTCATTCTGTTCTTTCGTTTTTAAATAAACATTCCTGACTGACATTTGATAACCGCGTGTTTTTCGAACAAAAGTATACTTTAAATTCCACATTCAGAAGCTGTAGCAGTCACATTTAATCTGAATCTGAATCTTGAAACTATAAAATTATAATCTAATAAAAAATGTAATAAAAGATTAATCCTTTTGGTCATATGGGAATTATGTTCAAATCGTTAAGATTAAGGTGTACTGTATATTTCTGTAAGTATCTACAAAGATATGTACTGGTTGAATGAAGAGGAGGTATTTTTCTTGAATGTTTTATGAATGCACCTTTTGTTTTATCAAGCGTCACAAAGTACAAGTACATGTAACTTGACGTGTGTCCTACATTACTGTACTTCTTTAAGACATCTGTATACTGTGTAACATTTCATAATGTACTGTGCCTTTTTAGTATTTTAGTCATTTAGCAATCACCTCACCTGAGGGTCTCTCAGCTTTATTGCATCATTACAGTATAATAAAGTAAGAATCTTGAAAAAATGTACAAATGAATTTATATTTGGGAATCACAGTATGATGGCACAATAAATGATCAATTTGTGTCATGTCATGGAACCGTTTACATTAGGATCAAGCAAGAATATACAGAGTGTATTCATTTATAAATAATTATATTTAATTTAGAGAATTCAAATACTGATATACGTTTTTTTCTTTTCCTGAAACGAGTATACATTTTTTGGGCTGATTTTGTATATGATGTGGTTAGATCAAACTATTAGTCTCCTTATTAAAATAGATGAAAATGCAGAAAAAAATCATCTAATCGTCACTCTGACTTTTCTACACAGTTTCTCATTCTACGCCCAAAATAAACATTCACTGTTAGAATATATTTCATATGTCCTATTTATTGTACTAATACAGTTCATGTAATTATATGTATTGTACCTTTTTGTCCTTAATACATTTATACTAAATCTATAATGATTTGGCACCAAAATTGTTCATCTCGTAATACTTTGCCAAACATCTTAGGTACATGTCATCATTGTTTAAGCAATAGTTAAAACATGACTGGATTAGCCACTGTTTTTCTGCATTACTCAATTCAGAGGATGATTCATACATTGCATTTTATAATACTCAGTTTTTCACTTACCCTGAGGTTTTGCCTGTGATATTCCTGGAAACATGATAACTGTAGAACACAAAGAAAAACATCATTCATGCATGCAAATCAGGAAATAAAACAGTATGTTCTCATGTGCCTGTGTAACTGTTTCCTGTGTAATCAGATCCATCCACCCACCCACACACAAGCACACACAAACATTTAACTATTTGAAAGAAACCTAACTTTAATCCCTAT
>JAOVVA010091768.1:0-12363 GCA_028565275.1 Leiocassis micropogon | reverse complement strand
TAACATCAATTAACATCAACTGTTATAGCTGAACTGCCTGCCACCTAACACACTGTATGAATGCAGATCAATTCCTGTTCTCTGTTTCACCCAGATGAGGATGGGTTCCCTGTTGAGTCTGGTTCCTCTCAAGGTTTCTTCCTATTGCTATCTCAGGGGGGTTTTCCTTGCCACTGTGGGCCCTCGGCTTGCTCATCAGGTAAAGGACTATCTGACCATTTTGATTCATACACATTTACATTCCATACAAACTTAAATAATTCTGTTGATTGCATAAAGCTGCTTTGTGACAATGACAATTGTTAAAAGCGCTATACAAATAAAATTGAATTGAATTACTGATAATTTTACTTCACTGCATTTCTGCATGGCATTGTGTTACATAACTACATGCAGTATGCAGTACCTGAAGTACCTGTGTTTTGTCTGTTAAAAGCCGGCATTTGTCAACAAAAACTGAAATGGTTGCAGATGGCTACAAAAGCAACTGTTCACAGTTCGGGAAGCAGGGAGAGTGAGAGAGAGATTTTACTGGCTTAAACACTATTGTGAGCTAATACAAACTCAGTACTTTTAATACTTAAGTAAATTTGAGGGTGACTTTTTTTGCTTGTAAGTAGAAAGGTAAATATTTTACCTGGGGTATCTTTACTTTTTCTTAGGTATTTTTATACTTTGCCCAACACTGATTACAGACAACCTAGTGTGTCTGAGAAAATTACTGTACATTGCTAAAATCAGTCAGAAAGTCACTTTTATATCATTACAGTTTTGTTTTTTTTTAGTTTTTTTTTTTAATCTAGCTGTATTTACTCAGTGCAACTTTTAACATCAAAGTGAAAGACATAACATAAAAATGTCAGGGGAAAAAACTGAATCACTGATTTGGAAAAGCTAATCACCTTCTCAAGGGCACACAAAGCCATTTGAGTTTTTGATTAGCTCAGCATGAAAAGCTGGAGCATTTCAGTCCCTGGTAGTGCAACTGAAGCAAACAATTAATTATAGGTGGCAAGGCACTGTCAAAAGGTCTTAGTGTTAAAGTTGTGCAGAGGCACAAGTCAGGAGATGGATAAAAATAAATTTCAAAGGCTTCATCACTGCCTTGAAATCTATTATTAAAAAGTGAAAGGTATTTGGTACAACATAGATCCTAGATCAGGACATTGCTCCAAACTGGATGAAAGAGCCTGGAGGAAACTGGTCAGAATCTAACAATGGGCCAACAGCAACTATCAAACGGCTGTAAGAATTCATGACAATGAGTGGTCATTGTGTGCAAGTGACAGCAATAACACAAATTCCAAACAAATGTGGCTTGTATGGGAGGCCACTCCTCAAGAAAGGCCGTATGCAGTCACGACTAAGCTTTGCAAAAATGCAGCTGGTCAGACTAAAATTAAATTATTTGGCCGCAACACCAAACAATATGTCTGGCAGAAATCCAATACAGCTCACCATCCAAATAACACTATTCTTACAGTGAATTATGGACGTGGTGAAATCCTGTTATAGGGTGTCAAATGATCTCCATCAAATTTAACTAAATTTGGGCAGTTCAGCAAGGAAAAGCGGGCAAATATTGGAAAGTCTAAATGTGCAAAGCTTAGTGTGCCATTGAGAGGGTGTTGGCTTCACCGTTTTTTTGTTATCTTTTTTTCTTTGACTTACTGGTATTATATCTTTCACTTGGATGTTAAAAGTTGCACTAAGTAAAACAGCTGGATAAAACTAAAACATTTTAACATTACTTTATTTCAGGCTGCTAAAACAGCGCATTTTCTTATTATTTTCTTATTATCTTTGTCCATTAAAATCACCCTGATTATTGCGACAGGAAAACCCACGGACAACTACTCCATGGGTTTCCAGTCAGGCAGGCCCACGGCCACCCTCACGTGCAGTTGCTAGGCAACGCCGCCATGATGGCAATCATGGGAATGCATGACACCTGGATGCATGTCTTTATAGGCCCCCAACGCAAAGCATTAGGCGTGCGGACATTTAGGAAGCACCAGGGTGTGGAGCGTTGCTCCGGTATAGGAAAACAGAAGAAAAAAAAGAAAAAGAGAAAAGAAAATTTAAAAGAAGAGAAAAGAAAACTGAAAAAGTAAAAAGAGAAAAGAAAACTGAAAAAGTAAAAAGAGAAAAGAAAACTGAAAAGAGAAAAGAAAACAGATAAGAAAAAAGAAAAAGAGAAAAGAGAGAACTAAAGGTCAATAAGAAGGATTAACCCTGTCTGGAGGAGACAGGAGACTTAGTTATATATATTTAATGTTTGCTCTTTGTTCCATTAGAAGTTTTGTGTTTAATTAATAATCCCATGTTTATCTCCGAACGGGAAAAGCGTCCCGTAAGTGTGCACAATCATTCCCACAGCTCACACACACAACTTTCCCTCCGAAGCCCTGCATCAGGGCTCTGTAAAAAAAAAAAAGGAATGTCGGGCGCGCTAGCATAACGCGCTATCCCGCCACATCATAACACACCCATCATCGTAACCTCAATCATTATCCTCAATCATTTACCTCAAACCTCTGCTTGTGTAAATCCTTGGAAAATTGTGTTTGTAATATCATTGTGGATATGCCAATGCAAAATTAATTTGAAAAAAAAAAATGAACTTCTAGAACTATACTAAAATGCATTACTAATCAATATGCTCAATAGGTTTTACAGCTTACACACATATCTGTAAACAGAATTTTTAATGTCCCCATGCCTCTAAAACCAAAGTACTCCAAAGTAAAGGTATAGTAATATTTTTATAGATGCTATCTATTTCTAAATCCATTAGCTGGAGCCCTACTGCTATTAGAACTCCCTTTTACTTCCAGCTGCATCATAGAGCCTGAGTAAGCAACTTAATGACATTCATTATTTCACAGGAAATTACACATCCTTCCATTAATTTGTGTTGCAGTAGACATGTTTGTGCGGCAGGTATGAGCATTGAAACAGTCTTCAATGAAATGTAAATAATCTCTTTTCACCCTAAACACCACCCTAAACACATTTATCAATCGAAATACCCACTCGGATCAGAAGAAAATCATTAGAAGGTACATCTGAAAGTCTGTTGGCACCATTTGCTTCTCTTGGGATTCTAAAAAGGGTAACACTTCTGCAGACCAAGGACTGCTTCTTAATCCTAATATTGAGTATTGTTTTTCTTTTTAAGCAGTGGTGCCAACCACCAGGACGTGGCCCAGTACCATACTGTAGATGATTTGGTACTGGGCCGCACAGAAAGAATTAAATGTTTATTTTATTTCCATTTAATTGACTATCAGAGTCTGCAGAGTGTTTTATTTTGAAAAATGATCAGATCATCACCCATTTGCTTCCTCTTTTTCACATTTACCTCTGTATAGGTTTTAATGCCTGAAAAAATTAAGCTAATGTTACAAGCTAACCCTGGTTAAAAAATGAGTAAAAAAGCAGGTGTCTCTGGAGAGCCTGTGAAAAATGGAAATACCCAATGATAAGACAGCAGAGAAGAGATTGGGAATAAAAAATAAAAAAACTAGCTGCATTTAAAAGAAAATGTGCAGTCTGTAATTAACAGGTTTCTTGTAAGATTCGCAGTCTCTAAATCCACTCTATATAATAGATGGTATAGGTGGCCTCAAAAGTATGTTTGAGACAACTTCAACGAATATCCTGAGATCGCCACAAAGCCCTGAAAACCCTGCTTTTATTTCCAACAATATATTTTTGTAAAAACGGGATTGTCTGCAGTAACAGCAACAAAAATGAACTTATAAAGCAGACTCGACATAAAGAATACACTTAGAGTGTGACTGTCTCCCATCACTGGTGGATTGGACCATCTCATCGAAGGTAAACAAGCTCAGGGCTCATACTGATTCTGTGATATACGGAGTTTCTGGGTTGTATTTATTATGCACTTTATTAAGCTTTGTTACGACTATGTGATGGTTGATCCATGGAATATTGTCTAAAGCCCCCATTCCACTGAGGCGAATTTGCTACTTACCTCTCCCGATGTCTCCCAATTTTAAATCTCCTACGAAGTCGTTGTCGTTGATTTAAACAAACTTATAAGGACATGGAAACAACTCTACAGCGTATTTTGACACGAGTAATAAGGATGTGCTAATGTTCCAATAGCCGGCTGTTAAGAAATTTAATGATGTTCTACTGAGCTCTTAATAAATGATAATTAAACTGTACCGTCACTACCACCATAAAGTGAATTTAAAACAACACTACTGACTATTACGAACTGTTACGGAGGTATTAACAATATGATAGTGACCTCACAGTATATTGTTCCTTTTTAGGTTTTTTTGTGATTTGAGTATATTATGACTGAAAAAAAGTTGCTCACATCGGCACACACTTTCACTTTGCAAAAGGCTGCGTTTATTTAGCGAGTATAAGTTTGTGTTCTTGTTTTTCTAAGGTACTATTATTGATTTTACATTTCGTCTGCTTTGCAAAAGTTGGCACTCGTAAATAGAGCTGTTTATATGGCGTACTGATGTGAGTAGCTTTATTAACACACATTTACAGCTATTGTAATTTTCTCTGTCCTAATTGAATATACAGAACCTGAACCATGCAGGGTAATGTAGGTGTGTGTGTGTGGTGGGGGGTGTATTCCATATAGAAATTAAAATTATATGGTAAATTTATTATCAGACTATATTATGAAATTAACAGTAATTATCAAACGACAGATATTTTAGATTCAAATAATTTTATTGTGCTTCGGACTTTAATATGTAAGCCAAAATTTAGGCAGCTCCAATTTTCCCCCTGACAATAACGCGCATTAACACATCAGAATTCATATCAAGCCCAAAAGAGGCTATAAGCAGCAGTTACCGTCCTCTACAGAGCTCTCCAGTGGTCGTAACAAATTTGCCAGAGTGCATAAAATTGGTCTATAGTGCAAAAAAAGGTTGGAGATCACTGTTTTAAAGGCAAGCAGAATCCTCCATGCTTTAATGTCACCACTACACAACTACGATTGCTTCTACTAAATGTTAATATGAAAAAATGTCAATGCTACAGCTGTTTTTATCTGAGAGTTTATATAAGAATATAACAGGCCCTGTCTACTCTCTCCCCTGTTGATCAGCCATGCAATAATTGGCATCTGTCAGCTCACACATTCAGAACCAGGCATTTAGATCTATCTTCCAAGTGTGCAGCTGTTCTGTAATGTGCTGAATGAGCAGCAGTTTAAAAAATAGGGTGGCTGGCTCGTTGCTCTCAGATGATTTCCCCAGATTTTTACTGGGGGGAAATTAGACTACAATAATTAAAGAAGAAACAAAACTGAATGATATATCCTAGTTTCATCCATTTTTGTCAATTATTTTTAATATATTAAAAAAGTGTTTATATATTTGAATGTGTATATAAGTTAAAAAATAAGGTTTATGATTGCCATTTTATTTATACATCTGTTTTTTTTTTATGTTAACCATATTTTATTTCATGGGTCACACTAGAAATTATCATCATACTAGATAATTTAGTAATTATCATAATGGGAGAAGGTTATTGTGATTTAGTAATCTAAACAGTCATGTAAAACATGTAAGAATATCAGAGCAGCTAAAAACACCGACAGTTCCCCCTATTTATATAGGGGCTAAGCACTGAAGCACAGCAACCTGTATCACCTACAAACCTTTTCCAATGCTACAGTTGTTTCTTTAAGACCTGTGTGTGCGAGAAAAAAAATCAGTCAATCAGATTTTTTTCTTTACTATGTGGTTATTGAACACCAGAGGTTTCTCTGAGGCTATCCCTGAGGCCCTGCTGAACTGCACTGTAACTGAATGAAGGCACAAATTAAGATTTATTGCATCATAAGAGAGAGTATTCTTTCACTGGGTTTATTAAGCATCTTATGGGAGTTATTTCTGATACTACAATCGCAATGCAATTGACAAAAGAGTTTTAGTAGTTAGTAAGCATTGTTTGTTGTAAGATTATTCTTTTTGTTAGCTTGCTAATTGTGGACGTTAGAAAGACGGAAATCTGTGGAACTTTTTAAGGTTTATTAACCTTTACAGTATGTTGATAAGATTCCCGAAGATCATCAAATTCTAAAATAAAAGGATTTACCAAACTTTTTGGGATTTTCTTTCCAAAAAGTTTCTTTCCAAATAAATGTTTGTTACTAAATTAATGTTAAAAGTAAAAAACAGATGTATGTCATATTCTCCTCTCCACACATGGTGGAGACCTGCCCCTGTGCTTAGTGCTCCATTCACATGCAAGACTTAAACGACTCTATTCAGATGTAAGTAAAGGCTAATTGATGCATTGTTTGGGGAAGTGATGTGCTGATGCATACCCATGTCTGACAGAACAGGAAGGGCTTGAATGAAGAAACAAAAAAAAATTCAATATTTTCACGTGAATATTCTTACTGTATATGCAAGTAAGAATCTTTCCCCTAGAAGATGACTCGTCACATGAATCCATACAAAGCGCTTCCGTGTTGTTAAAAATAGTAATCATCATGCTTTTTTGCTGTTTGTGTCCAACAAAAATGTGTGTGGTAATATGAACAGCTTTATTTCTATATCAGTACCCAGGAAAAATATCAAACTACAAACTTATGCTCACTAAATAAACGCAGTTTTTTATAAAGTGACACTTTCACTTTGCAGAGTTTTGATCAAAAGGCTGATAAAAGCATACACAGATATGAGCAGATTTACTAATAAAAATTGCAGACATAATCCTCCAGAAATACAAGTATATACTCACTAAATAAATGCTGACTTTGCAATGCTGCGCGAAACACATTCCAATGTAGCCATAAGTTCAGTCATAATATGCTGTAACATTTTTTTGCCGTGTAGTTTTTTTGTGCATAAGAATTGCATTTCAATGAATGTTTCAAAAACTATGCTTTATTTTTGTTTTCGCTCCTTAATTCCCTTTGGGGAATCCGAGTGTTTAGGTGTGAACAGCCAGGTTAACACCTGAGCCAGGTGTCAATAGGCCTTACATATTCATAAAAAGGTGTGGATTATTTAGAAACAGAAGCTCTGCTGAAAAAAGTTAGGTACTACAGTCACTTATAAAATAAAAATAAAATAAAAGGTCTTTCTGAGTGTAATAATTGAATTGTTTTTGTTATGGGCACACACCCAAGACTTTCATGAACTCAGTTCTGTTCAAAACAATCTGCCAAGTTTGTTTTTTCTGCATTTTCTCTGACTTTCTGCTAGAGTTTAAAATTTGTATTTTTTGCATGTGTACTTTGACATAAGTTTAAAAGTTGCACATGAATCTAACATATTTACATCACCCACATTATTAACGCCAATTTTGTGCTCTACATAAATAAAGAAAATGGATTAGCTACTATATTGGTAATGATTTGAAATTTACACAAATTTAAGAAGAGTGCTGAATCACTGCAGGTCTTCAGAAAGACCTCAGACCCCTAAAGGTTAAAGTGCAGTAGTGCAAAAGTAGTCCTTTTTATGTAACCATAAACCAGAATATGTAAACCAAAATGTGCAACCATAAACCAGAATGTGCAAACATATATGTTTGTGTATTCAGTTCTTCAGTCCTGTGCAAATGTGCAAAGGGGTTGGTTTGGTGTTCCAACACGTGTCTGAAGGTGTGAAGGAAACAAGTCCAATCAGTTGAGTTATATGTCGAGTTCTGGCTGAGAGTCCTTATAGCCTGCGGAAATAAGCTTCTCCTCAGCCTCTCTGTGTTGGCCATCAGGGAGCGGAAGCGATTTCCTGACCGCAACAGAGTGAATAGTCCAATCCTGGGGAGGGGCTAAGGTCCTTCATGATCTTCTTCCTGGCCTTGGTCCATCACCACTTGTTGTAGATTGAGTGCAGGTCAGGGAGCTTGGTGCGGATGGTGCGCTCAGCTGATCGCACTACCCTCTGTAGAGCTTGTTTGTCCTGCATGGTGCTGTTCCCGATCCAGAATTACGATGTTTCCCGTCAGGATGCTCTCTGTGGTGCAGAAGTTTCTAAGCACCTTAGAGGGCAGTCTGAAGTCTCTCAAGCTTCTGAGGTGCCTTTTGCAGAACGGTGTTGATGTGACAGGACCATGACAGGTCCTGCGTGATGTAAACACCAAGGTATCGGAAGCTGTCCACTCTTCCCACTGGGCTCTCATTGATGACAGGGGTCTGGTAGTTCCTCTCCTGCTTTGTACTGAAGTCTACTATCAGGTCCTTTGTTTTGCTGATGTTTAGGAGGAGGTTGTTCCTTTGGCACCAGTTCTCCAGATTCCTAATCTCCTCCAGGTAGGCTGTCTCATTGTTGTCAAAGATCAATCCCACCACAACGATGTTGTCAGCAAAGTTAATGACAACATGGCTTCTTGGGAAACGTTCTGATGGCCATTTTTTGCACAGTATTTAATTCAATTCAATTTATTTGTATAGCACTTATAACAATTGTCATTGTTGCAAATCAGCTTTACACAATCTAAAGAAATTATGAAAGTCTGTATGAAATGTGAATGTGTATGAATTAAAATGATTCGATTGTTTGTGATGAGCAAGCAGAGGGCGACACTCAACGCGCTCAACAGCTCAATTCTGCGCGTGAAATGTCTCCCCTGCTCGCTCAACATGTTCTCCGCGCACGCGCGACTTCTCGATTCTGTGCGCGCTCGACTCTGCCTGTATGCTCGCTCAACATTGTCCAGTGTTACAAAACTGCCACAAAACCAGCCAATCACAGACTTCCACACACTACTTCTGATTGGTTGTTCCTCCTCCAATCAAGTGGAATCGAGAAGTCGCGCGTGCGAGCTCGGAGCAGTCATGGCGGTAGCCGACCTTGCCGGCGCCATCTTAGATTAAAATAAATGCTCTTAATAATGTGACCAATACCAATAGTGTTTCAACATTTTAGACAATTTAACACATGCAGTACATCAACATGTCAAATGAGTCATAACTCTGTATACCCTTTTTCACACTTTGTACATGAGTTAGCATAGAATCCATGAAAATACCTACACACACATACAATATACAGACAAACAATACATTTACTGTCCTTGTGAGGAACCTTTCTTCTGGATTTATTAATTTAGCTAGTTAATGCTATACCTAGAGTATACATAAATCTGATCATAACTCTAAACTCTCATAAATATACAATCAAACCAATAATATAAATAAATGCGCACATATCCTTTGTCTAAAGTTATGATAATATCAGGTAACCAAGCCACACTGAGAGATTTTAACTACCAACTGCACAGTGTGTTTGTGTATAATTTCAATGCTATTAAATTGCTGGGTAAGAGAATTCATGCCACTCTGAAAGGATTCATTTAAAACCACATTTTTGTAATCCGTTCTGCAGTGGGCAGTGCCTCTGCTAGAGTTCTGTCACACACAGATGGTAGAAATCATTGCATGATGCATTCTAATATGCAGCAATATTTGGTTATATAACACATGCCTGTATATTTCAGTAGTAATAGTAGATGTAATAAAAGTTCAGTGTGGTACACACCATTTACAGAGAAACTGGAAGTTTTAGTTTAGGATTTGGATTCTATTTAAATTTATATTAAATAATGCACCACTATAACTAGCCCCTACCCTAACACATGCATGTATACACCAAACATTTCAGTTTTGAACAATTTTAAAACAGTTTAATCTAATCCAACTAATCTATTCTACTGCTTTTTTTTCCTATATCATCTTGGCTAGGCCCACTGGTACAGATTATATCACTGTCACTATGGTAACTTCCACAAGAGCCAAAACCTAAATTCTTTATAAAGCTTTATAAATAACACATAGTACATATTCTATAAAAAAAATTAAGGTAAAATATTCACATAACACTACATAAACATCTTATTTTTTTCTAACATTAAAACAAATTATGTCCACTCTGAAGTAAATTTAGGCATGTTTCTATAACAAATTTTAGCAAATCAAGCATATATGATATCAATATTGTGATAAATGGTGCCCTAATATAATATTTTGCAAAAGTATGGTGAATATTTATGTAATGTTCTACAGATAGGTAGAGAGATAGATGAATGGATAGATAGATATCAAACATTTTTTAAATGAATTATAAACATATTTTAATTCATATTATAGTTATAGAATTTCTTCTTCTTTACTGGGTGCCTCTTCCTTTTCATTAGTTGTGTGATTTAAATTATAACAGGTTTTATAATATAAGATTAAAAACATGCTGCTTTCTATTTCACATTTGCAACAAGGACAACAACAACAATAATTATTATTATATCAGGTATTAATAATAATAATGATTATGATTATTATGATTATTATTATTACATTGTAATTAATTTATTAGGCTTCCCACTTTTTTGACACTCAGCCTATAAAGGAAAATGTAAAGCTTCTGGTAAGCAAAATAATGTTATGCACATCAGAATATGGCATGGTCTACTGTCATTGTTTTCTGTATGTCCAAGTACCTAATAACATAATCAAAATGCCCACCGATAATACAATTAACCCTGATTGCTATAGGGGGCAAGACAAAAGTCGAGATCACAGGAAAAAAAAAGAGAAATGGAATAATAGTGGGTAAGAGCACCATGCCTGTGTGCCTGTTTCAGATTGTGAAATCCCCTGGGTTAAATGCATCTCTGCATGTATGCTAGGAAATTTAACAGTCTCTCTCTCTCTCTCTCTCTTGCTCACTCGCTCCTGCATGCCTGTGTGCATGCTTCCATGATTCAGTGTCTAAAAAGCGTACATCCAATTACCCAGAGAGCTGAATGAAAGCACCACTCCCTTTACCTGCTCACGCTTCCTTTACTCCAACCTCTGTAACATGCTGAAGTTTGTGCTTGTTTCCTGGTTTATTCCAAACCAACATGCCATGTCAGTCTGTATGTTTATAAAACTACCTCGAATAGAATGCTCATATGTAACCCCTCATTCTCTACCACATGGTGTATAATGCTCCCTCATTTCAAACTGAAAAACAGCAAACAAAACAATGTATTTCAGTCTGCAGCTGCATGTGTGTGTGTGTGTGTGTGTGTGTGTGTGTACATGAGAGAGAGAGAGAGAGAGAGAGAGAGGATAAAATGAGGATGCTCTTACTGACCTGCTCTTGTGGCAAATGGCACAGACATAGCCATTCTCATGTTGGATATAGGAGCAGCAGGCTTTACAGACGTTGTAGCGACAGTCGAGGCAAATGCGGCGCGGCTTAAGGAAGAAGCTGAATGGCCCACAGCAGCGAATGCAGCACTGCTCATTAAAGTCGCGCTGCTTGGCCAGCAGCAGACAGCGTGCACCCTCCTCCTCTAGCTCGTGCTTCAAATCACTAAACAGAGAAATAGGGAGGGAGGGAGCAAATGAGAGTGGAGAGGGAGTGGGAAGGGTTTAAAAAGGGAGATAAAAAGGTGAGATAAGAGTGGAAAGACATAAAGACAGAGACAGAACAAATGATACAGGGCATTGAATGAGTGAGAGGGGAGATGGAAATGTTAAGAGCGGGTAGAGACAGAGGGGAAAAAGCATACGTGAGATGGAAAGGCAGAACAGACAGAATTGGAGAGGAAGACAAGGAGGAAACGAGGTGGGAAGAAGGAGGCAAGGGGGGAAATGGTAAGAATCATAAATGGTTAAGAGGCAAACGTGGAATGGAAAAGAGTGGATAGTGATGGCGTGAGAGAGCAAGAAATCAAGGGGGAAAATATAAAAAAAAAAAAATAGAGACAGAATGACACAATTTGATGTATAAAAAAAGAGAAAGCAAGTGAACACAGGCAGAGGGGAGAAGAAAATTAGAAAAAAAGGAAAATTCATAGGGACCAAGGGACAAGTAGGTCAAATGTAGAAAGGCGGGAGAAAAAGATAAGTTTGACAGGAAAAAGACAAATGCAGTATAAAGAAAAAAAAAATAGAGTGGACATAGATAGAAGTGAAAGCGCTGTGACTGTGGGTGACAGAGAGCGAGAGAGCAAATATATAAAGGAGAAAAAGGAAATCATCTGGAATAATCGATGCTGAAAGGAATGAAAATTTTAAAACAGGAGGAAGCTACAGCTCACAGACAGGAAAACATTTTTTTCTTCTCTCCCTCTGTCACCACACACTCCTCCATCTCACACACTAGGTCTGCCTCTTGTTATGTGCATGTGGGTATGGGTGCGTGCACACATGCTATCTATCTTGTGCAAACACACACACACCTTATAGATTTTATCATGTTAGCATATGAGCAAAATTAAGCATTTATCAAAAAGTGTCAACGTAAGACTTAATGTATATGTCGATATAATTCACAGTAATATAGTGTGTGCATGGAACACAGACACACACACACACACACAGATAAACATATATATATACAGTATCTATAT